>KN050259.1:0-11023 GCA_000743315.1 Lignosus rhinocerotis TM02
AGGTGTAGATTGGTATGTCCCGAATTCCAATGTTGCGTTGTCGTGCACAATCAGCCCATGAAACCGGCATCATGACGTGCTGCATGGCTGTGCATCGTCAGTGTTGCAATGGCTTAATGATATGTAGCACCGTTCGGCGGTTGTGATGAAACGTTACCTATATTAACAAGGACTCAAAAGAAGATAATCGAGGTGTTCCAAGGTGACTCCCTTCAGGGCAACTTGCTTCTTGGATATGATATTCTCGGCAATACACGGTGCATGATGCGATGGCGGCAGAGAGAGTTGACGGATACATGAACAACACTTCCGTGTGGAGCTGAGCAGCTTGCCAGCGAGTCCAAGTGGGAGCTATTGGCATGCAGAGTCTGAGTCGCATCTCTCATAATATCACTTACCTCAAGGCTACGTTCCAACAACGGTGTAAGTTAGAAGAGGCTCGGCGGAGTAAAGACAAGAGAGCATGGGTGTTTGCAGTGGTAATAGGGGTGTATATCTTGTAGAGATGAAGATCGCCCTAATTACTACCGTGATGAGCATGCCAGCGCGTACTATGTATAATGCAGCCAGTGCTATCCCGATGTTCCCGCTTCATGCTAGCTGTGGAGTCTGTACACCTCTCTCAGCCATTTGCCCCATATTCCATGGTCCCATTAGTTTACATTCGCCCACGATCCGCTGCCGATGCTCGCATAAGGGTCATAAGAGGAGATTTGACGGTTGTATTCCCATAAAGAACCGGTAACGTGCTCTAAGCGTCGACGGGCTGATGAGAATATGCGAGAAACACGAAGGAAACCATGGAGAGTTATGTGGTCATCCAAAGTCCGTGTAAAAAGTGGTCGTGCGGCATGCTATTACAGCTGTTTTCAGAAGGATTGCCGTTCCAACTCCGACGACGCGAACGCGCAATCGACGCGACAAATCCAGAAAATTCCAGAAATTCACTGTATCCTCTGCAGACCCATATATGTACTGGGAAAATGACTATGGAGTAGATAGAATAGAACGTGTGGAACGTTTAAGCACAATTGTGAAGAGAACGGACAATGTCTGGAACTTGAAGAGGTGCAGAAGATTGCGCAGCTGAGTGCTGGCAGTGCGTCCTAGTGCGCCGCGCGATTGCATTACGGTGGCGGGAGAAACTCGCTCTGAGTTTCTCACCATGTTTATAACGAATGACAGAAGATAGTGGGATTCTTCACCGAGTATCTAACAGTTATTAACCTGTAATTCACATGAGCGTCTAACCTCAGATTGCACGTTCAAAAGACCAACTCAATCCATCCGCCAGTCTGCATCCACCAGCTCGGGGGTCTTCGCAATACCACCTGAGGTGATCAGGAAGATTGGTGAGACAGCTGTCGAGGTGCGCCAAGCAAACTTGAAACTCGTTGCGAGTCAAGACGTGCACGAGCCTGTCAGACATGAGAGACGGTGCAAGTGGGAAGTCGGGTTAACGTTGCGGCCAGACATTCAGGCAACATATACGGATGCTAGATTTCGCGGCTATGAGACATGTTCAACTAATGTGCTGTTGAGGTAGCTACTAGTAATATTAATGCTCATGGATGAAGACAAGAGCTACATCAAATTCCAATGTTGCGGCAGTGCGTCCTGCGAGTGCATCTCTCTTCCTGTTCCCTTCTGCACAACAGTTCATGGTAAATAATTTGGTGTGCTGTTCAGTGGGACCCTTGGCGCAGCGGTAGCGCGTGAGATTCCAGCTCGCGAGAATCCTCAAGGTCATCCGTTCAAATCGGGTAGGGTTCATTTTATTGTTTTGTCTTCAAAACCACTTAGTCTGTTCATGGAGTGAGAGGGTTTATCCGAATCTACGAGACCACTAGAGTTAACGTTGACCTCGAAAGATCTAAATCTAGGTCATTCAGGCTCTCATTGTCGCACTTCGTCATGTTATCATGTTTGCAGCCCTCTGAGTTTCACTACAAGCACTCGCTCATACTAACATAGAACATTGTACAAATGCGGTTGGCTATGGTAAACCTATCAAAATAGATTCCAAAGCCTAAGAATTCCACGTTCTGTTGGCAGATGTGCGGAGGTATACCCGTTCAGTCTCTACGCTTGTCAGAGAGGCTGCCTGTCTTGGCATTATACTCCGTGGCAAGACGGTCATACTCCTTTGCATTCTGCTCAGCTTGTCTCTTGACGATGTCTACAATGGTAGACATATTATTCTTCTGCTAAGATCGAGAGGAGGATGGAGACAGGCGCACCATAGTCTTTGGCTTTCGCCTCTGCCACAGCAAGTTTCTTCTTGAGGTCTTCGATCTGTTTTGCTTGATCACCGCCAGTAGACTTGCCGGTCTGAGGCGCCAACACAATAAGAACGTGAACGTCCGGATGAGGAACAAACACGTACTGCGTTCTTGAGTTTAGCGTATTCCTCTTGAGTATGAATAAGGTCAAGGATGATGTAGAACGTGCGTGTAAGAACAAGAGACAGGAACAAGCAGAAGCCTGTGAGATATGTGTTCCGTTGTGCGCTGGGTGTGACAGGTTACAGGCCGGAAGGAGAGCAACGAAGACGAGACATACTAGAACTTGCGAGCGGCCAGGTTGGTCTCTGCGCGAACGTCCTGCGCTCCTGAGCCTGCTGATTTAGCCAGATCCGCTTCTGCCGTCACTCTCCACATCCTCTGTACCGCGTCCACGAACAAGATAGCTATGAAACTACTGAATGTTAGTAGGAGTGGCGATGATGCCTAGGGAACGGGACAAACATGAACGCGATCTTGACACCATACGCAAGTTTGGCAACAATGGGGCTTTCTGAGATAAAATGAAAGAGCTTTTTGCGGACAGTATGCGGAAGGGGGAAGACAAGGATACAGAAGGTGACCATCTCAGACGCGAGGAGGAGGAATGTAAGGGTATAGCTGGAGCAATCAAATCGTTCAGCGTCGAGTTACGCAATCTCAAGTAAGAGTACATACTACACAGTCATCGTAGGTCAGAGTCTCGAGCACTAGATGGGTGGACGGGTTCGGGAGGGGATGGTGGTCGTGGTAGAATGAGGGAGAAGGAGGCGAAAAGGGTGGCAGCATGTACTAGTGCACCACCACGCCGCAGTACAGTGACGCTGGAACGCATTAACGGACACCGGGACACGTCGGCCGCACTGCGGCCACGACGTCATCACACGGCCCCGCCGTCCGGTGTCCCGGCCTCGGCTATTGCCGTGACTCACAGATTTGTCATCGAGATCTCTGTCTTTCACGCGTACGCGTCGTGCTTCAAGGGCCACAGTGCACTAAGCACCTGACTCTCACTTCCACCATCCCCGCCACTATGGCTCTCGCAGTGAAAATCAAGCATGCTGGGAAGGTGCACGATGTCCAGCTTGATACCGCCCTCCCTCCCGCTGTCTTCAAAGATGCTATATATCAAGTCACCGGTGTTCCTCCAGACAGGATGAAAGTCATGATTAAGGGTGGCATGCTAAAGGTGTGTAGGTGTTTGCTGTAACTTTTGATCATTCAATGCTGATTGTGTACTGTCTGCTATATGCGTGACTAGGATGACACTGACTGGCGAAAGGTCGCTCCCAAAGCGGTGAGTTACGTCTGAATGGATTTGTCTTCAGGCAGCTCAACTTTCCGTCACGAACAGGGTCAGACATTCATGGTGATCGGCGCCGCCGGGGAGCTCCCGAAGCCACCGTCGACGCCGATCCAGTTCATGGAAGGTGTGTTTTACACGCTAGGGTTGGTTCCCGTAACTTTCTGAGTGATCGCGGCTGCTCAGACATGGACGACGCATCCCTGGCACAAGCTGTGGGTCGTTTTCCAAACTGATATCTGCGCATTCATCTACATGTCCTGTTTTCAGTTATCGTTACCTGTCGGATTGGTGAACCTGGGCAACACATGTTACATGAACGCCACACTCCAGGCGATGCGTGCTATCCCGGAGCTCCATATCGCTCTCCAGAAGTGAGTTACTACGTTCGTTCTTCATGAATTGTCTTACTTATTTGTACCACAGTTCTTCACCTCCAGGACTCCCTATGGCGCTTCGTAACCTTTACACTAACATGAGCAGTACTACGGACAGTGTCACGCCCTCTGCTTTTCTTGCAGCCCTTCGGCACGCTTTTCCACAGTTTGCTGAGCAGTCAAACGCCCCGGGCTTGAAAGATCTCATGGGTAGAGGTTATGCGCAGCAAGGTACGCCGACTATCGCCACTTCGAAAAGTTCATCATTCAATATGATTCGATGTCAATTTAGATGCAGAAGAGTGCTGGGTTCAGTTGACCAATGCGCTAAAGGATGTCCAGGGACTTCCAGGATCATCATCAGGGTCGTCTTCGAATGCTAAGTTTGTGGAGCAATTCGTGACTGGCGAGCTCCGACGAGTGTATGGTTTCCGTCAAGCATTGTACGGATTTCTGCTCAATTGTATGCATACAGATTGAAATGCGATGAAGCTCCGGAAGAGCCTGACTCCGTCGCACTCGAGAAAGTTCTTAAGATCTCTTGTAACATCTCAAACGCTGTCAACTACATGCAGCAAGGAATAATGGAGGTGTGCCAACTCATTCCAATCGAGTCCGTGTTATTGTGCTGAAGCACCCTTCAGGCGCTCGACGGCAAGATCGATAAACTTTCCCCCACGCTAGGGCGCGAGGCAGTCTACAGCTCAACCCAACGTCTTGCACGTCTTCCCGCTTACCTCACCGTCCACATGGTCCGTTTCGCATGGAAGCGTGACATCGGCAAGAAAGCCAAGATCATGGTACGTGCATTCCAATTCTCGCTTTTCGAGCGGCGCTCAACTCACCTGCAGAGGAGAGTGAAATTCCCTACGGAGTACGACGCACTTGACATCGTGACACCAGAGCTGAAGGAGAAGCTGCTGCCGATAAGCATAAAGTTCAAGGAGATTGAGAAGGAGCGCGCAGAGCGACGCAAGGTCCGCAAACGGACCAAAAATACACAACCCGCTAAAGACAAGGAGGGCGATGTCCAAATGGCGGATTCCTCTGCCCCCACTGCCTCCTCGTCTACTACTGAAGCTGCACCAGCGGTCGAGGGCGCAGATGCGGACAAAGGTAAAGCGGCCGCTGGTGCGGAACTCGAGGATGAGAACGTGTATCGAGAGAATGAAGGAAAAGAGTTAGAAGCGCTGATCCATCCCGATATTAAGAGCGACATCGGATGCAGCACAACGGGGCAATATGAGCTTGTCGGTGAGCAGCGTGATCTTTATCCCTGTGTTTCCGACCATGGTGCTTACATGGTCTTACAAACCCAGCGATTGTTACGCACAAGGGCGCAGAAGCCGACGCAGGACACTATATCGGTTTCGTAAAGAAGCGTGCATTGCATAGCTCTAGCTCCTCTACAAGCGGTCCTGCACTAGACGAGGACGACGAAGACTGGTACAAGTTTGACGATGACAAGGTGTCAATTTTCCCTCAGGAAAAGCTCGAGACGCTATCGGGCGGAGGGCAGGACGCATCCGCGTACGTGCTGTTGTACAAGACGCGTCCGTTGGTGTAATGTCAGCATCGGATATCGAAGGATTGCTCGTGTGTACGGACTTGTTGCGGGTTGTTGTATGATGTATCAGCTGTGCTTGAGCAGGGCCTAAACTTAAAATATCTAGAGCTCTTGTCGCTGAGGTTCTCTTGGCCCCGTTGAGTACTCATCGTTCTCCTGGTTCAGTTTCGTGAGTGGTTGCAAGCAATCTACTTTCGTACTGGAGGTGATGGGAGATGCACTCTCGTAAGAACGGCACGGAACATGGACACCTCCAAGTACAATATACTCCAGCAAGTGTGACAAAACAATTAACGCATGTCCTGCGTTATAACTTCCGTGTGCGTTGGTCGCGAACGTGGCGCCGTAGTGCCTTAGTTTGTGCCCACGTTCTTGAAGAAGTACAGACCGGAGAGCCCAGCTGTTGGCAAAACCGAGTTCATAGCAAGTTCATAACCGCGATGTACACCAGAGATACTCACGGTCGGGAGAGTCCCGGGCGAACCCGCCGAAAGCGAGGACGTCAGAGCAGTAGAAGGACTTGCCCTCCTGGCTTTGCCCAAAAGGCTGTGTCGTCAGAGGCAGTGTAAGTCATCCGATTATGCAACTCGGTATCTGGCAGGCCACTCACACCGACGATACGAGCGGTGGCCGTGACCTTGTCGTACGTGACGAAACTGATGCGCTGGATCACATCGCGCTTATAGGTCGAATCGTACCCAGCACGACCGAAGACTCCAATGATGATCTCGCTAGCTGTGAGCTCGCTGTGTGAGAGATTGCGTGCAATGCGATGCGGGAGAAAGCAGCGGATTCACACCTCCAAAACCTATCCACGTAGGCCGCCGCGGGGGGCCTTCCCCACTGCCGTGCTGGAAGGTGGCGGTCTTTCCATTCGTGAGTTGATAGGTAATCTCAAAGCCAAGGAACTGTTCGCGTCGGCCACACAAAGTTCAAGACAGATCTGTGCAGGGTATGCGAGACACGCACGGCGCCGTTATAGTACACTGTCATCTCCTTGACGGGATGGTCAATGTCAAGCTGACCCTTGCCTGTTGTTGTCGAGTGTCAATGTAATGTCTCCCGGGCAGTACATGACGAGCCACGCACTCCCGTCGTTGACGACGAAGCTGCCTGATATGCCCTCATGTCAGCAACTGTGAAGTGCGCACGGACGTTGTATAAAGGGCTTCACCATCAGCATTTCTCAGATAGATGTCGTTGAACATGTCGCCATCCTGCCCACCGATGAGGGATGTTTGAATGAATTGCTGCATCGCTAGGCTGAAGAGTTGGTCGATGGTTGTGTGAGAGACGATTCAGATATCAAAGGATGGGCTGTCCTGGAAGAGAGATCTCTTGATGTTTATATGTCCCAAAGAGCACGCCCGAGAGGGGGATGATGTCGAGGTTAGCGTCTGAGTGATCGATACTTTCCGGATGCATATGACGTCTGCATGAAATCATGAAGACAGGGAACCTGCCATTGAGCAGGGTACGCCAATGACATAGGGAAGTTAGAGTCACGCAGTCCCGCCTGCGGACAATGGAACGCATATGCAGTGGAAACGCGTGTAACTCATCATCGAGTGCTGGTAGGCGGGGGACGTAGGCTCGCCAGCACTGGAGGGATTCCAAAGATACTTTCAAGGGCCGAACAGGGGGGAGTTCCAGAGCTTCTCGTGTCATAATCTACACACAGTTTCAAGGGAAGGAGGGGCAACTCCTTGACGGATGCACGGGGATGATGCACGGCGGCTAGCTCAGAACGTGTGCCCGAGCTGACCACAGGCAGTAGAATGAGCTCCACGTAGCGCGCGATGCTTCATAGAACCTCCTGACAAGTAGGACACAGACGCGTTCAACGATGCATGGAAAAGCGGGTCACGATATCCTACCTTGTGGCAGTCTACAGTTCGATCTCGTTGCAGACTCCAAGGGCCGAGAGGAAATTTAGCCAGGGCTTGGTCCAATGGAGACAGATGACTCAGGTGCGTCAAACAAGGATCGGCGTTCCAAGGGCCTCGGCCCGGCAGAGGTATGAGGTATGGAATGTGTCAAAGTGACAGAGGAGCATTCAACGGGTTACGACCTCGTGAAGTCCTATTCCAACGCCAGTAGTTTCTGCGCTGAATGACTAAGAAAAGGGCGTACGTCGAGAGCAAGAAGGTGGATGAGACGAGGACCTGCAAAACGTTCAGTGGCTGGATAGTACTAGTACTTTAGTTAGTCCGTGGACGTCGATGATAAATGTTGGACAAGTTGGACCTACGCAACCAAACTCGACCACGGGGCACCACGTGGACTGGTATCTAACCTCGACGAGTCGCATCGAGTCGAGTTGGCTTGAACACCGACTTCCGCTGGGCGAGTCTTATTCGTGATTTCGCTCAAGTCCTGCAGCGAACGTTAACTCACGGACTCGCATGGTGCCGTACACTGACAGACCCACAGTCGCGTCTGCAGCAAACGTTAACTCACGGAGTCGCATGGTTCGCACACTGACAGACCCACAGTCGCCAGAATCCTGTAACTCATGCGCTCAATGAATACTACTATCGGAGTCGGAGCGTATCAAGCCACTGTGGGTCATTGCAAGCTACGCATCCCACAGGCATTTTACGTAGAGCTCGAAAATAATGCACTTCGAGTTCCAACTAGAGTGTTTTACGTTATTGGACGCTCAACCCGACAGCTGCGCGTCTTCGTGACCTTCGGATTCTTGCTCAGCCTCCCATTCTGGCGCCTGCCCTCACGATGGTCACCGCCGAACTTGAACGAACTTCAGCCCTTCTCTATGCATGACGTAGGATCTAGGAAATTCTCTACGATATATGAACATACTTCCAAGTCAATGTCACGCTCATGAATTTTTAGTTATCTGGCGAACGTCTGGAAAGCCAACACTCGGCATTGCTCATGCATCGTTCACGAATGTATATATAAGAGGTACCTACACATGAGTCGGCACTTCCACATCACCCCCTTCCTTCCCTAGGTTTCTATTCTATCATCTATTCACATCCCCACAGAAATGCGGCAATATATTGAGACCTCTCTTGTCGGTGGCCAGGACGGTGTCATGTTCAGCGACATCTTCTTCAGGCAGCGTGACGGTATTATCACCCCAGAGGTTATATATAGTCTTATTAGCACAGTCGCTGACAACACACCCTTCTTAGGCAGCTTTGTTATAAATGACGCAGGTCAGAGACTCTTTTTGATGCTTGGAAATGATTCTAACACCCAGAGCATAGGCAAGGACAAGCTCGACATTGAGCATCCTGTCAAGGAGATCATCGTCTACTACAGTGACATTGTGCGTTCCCCTTCGCCCTGCTCGAACTGCCTTATTGCTCAACGGACCTTACATACAGGTCGAAGGCATCAAAGTCACCTATCGACTCGCCAGCGGCAACACTACTTCCTTTCAGCATGGCGGTGGGCCCGCCCCGGGCAGGCGTGAATGGCCCATGACCTTCGATGGTACGTATCCGCCGCCATTATAACATGACACCTCTCACAATGCAGTTCAACAGATACCGATACACTCGTTGGAGTCATGGGTCTTGCGGGGTATCACCCCGACTACAAGCGCGAGCTGATCCAGACTGCGAGCTTCATGATCAACAACGGAGCAACTGCCACTACTCGAATTTCGGTGTAGGTGACCTGCTCTAGACACCCAGTCGCATAACAGCAGATTAAACTCCTTACGTCGCATTGGTATAGCCGTTTGGACAAGACAAGGGAGGAAAGTCATTCTACTGCACTGACGTCCTCGCCTTTGGCGGATTCGCTCAGGATTCCCCGGATCGTAAGTTTCCGTTGTGCATTGCATGGATATACTGATACTACCGAGTTTCGCAGCTCGGCTTTCCGGTCTGTCCTTCTTCAAGAACTTGGGCACGGACTAGGACAACAACCTGTATCCCCGCTGTATGATGCTCGCCTAAATTCTCATGCCGCGTAGGCGCGAAAGCGGTAATGACTTCTAGTCGAGAACGTCACAGTGTTCTGCTTGTGTAAGTATGTACTAGTACGTGCACATGGGTGCGAGTTAGTTGTGTTTGATGAGATATGTGCTAGCGGCACCGTTTGTCACAAATCTAGAGTATATCAGTCATGAGAGTTGCAGTGCGTTCGAGTTGATCTGGTCCGACTGGTCGTGGTGAGATGCAATGGAAAGAACTTATCAGTGGGTGTTCCAGCTTCCGAATGCTACCACAGTTCTAGTCCCCCATCCCTATCAAGTGATATCACTGAAGCGACGTCGGCTAGTCTGCCTCACTCCCCTGTTTCCATGTTGGCATCGCTCATGATGCAGAAAAGCTGAGCGTAATGTGTTGCCAAGTCGGACCCCACCGCGTGAGACCACAGTCTTGGTTTGATTTTCACGCTTGCTAAGTTGGAATGAACGGTCGCGACCATCCCGAATTCACAGCGGGGTGATATTGCTGTTCCTGCTGCGAGCGCCGAGACCCTTCAGACTACCACAATCACACTTCTGACTCCCGGATTGCGATGGTTTGAGTGGCAATAAGTGAGCTAAAGACCGCGTTGGAACCGTATACTAGACGATACACGGCATCGTGGAAATTGATGTCTTGCAAAGGATACGCAGATGAGTGCGCACTATGGAACAGTAGGCTAGTTCGATTAGCAGGACAATTACTTGCTCCACAGTATGCTACGTTCGCCGACTTTGCGCTGAGATCTCTTGACAATGACAATGACACGTCAGAAGGCGTAATGAAGCGACACTCATCGTATTCATACTATAATCCATTATAAATACTGTGTAAGGCCTACTAATCTGTCGATAACATGCGGCTGTTGATGCACAACTACTCCGGTGCAAACTAACTTGTAGATCGTTGTAGAATTAAAATGCAGATTCCTACACCTGGATGCTCTCCGGAGGACCGAGGTAGCTCAGCTTTACTCCTCCCGTGTCTTAATGACCGAGATCAGAGAACTGCGAGACGTCTCACGCACACACAACAACCCACTCACCAATCACAATCTTTTGTATTACAACAGTCGGCTCAAACATCCAGACCTGTTGACCAGTACATCAGCATCCAGGTTGCCACCCGTCCACTGTCAATTCACTTGAACTCACCTTGAGTGTGTGTGGCCCAGGGTGTATGAGCAACACGACCGGCACCTCGATGATACTGTTCGCAACCCACCCGTTGAAGCCGCCCCATGGTAGGGGAGTCGTCTTACTGTGCGGTGTTGCGGGCACGAAGTACATCGCCTCCGGTTCTCCATCCTCGATCTGCAATGCAATCCCAAGCGGACAGGAATCTCCACCTAGCAGCAACAGACAAGTTGGTAGACACAGACCACGCAGTGGGCACTTGATTTGGGACCACGTCCAAATTCATGGCATACCACGAAAGATCATCTCGGATTGTGGCCCCCAGTTCTCGAGCAAGTTATTCCGCGCGGTGCTCCAAGGACTCGGAATTGAGAGCATGCTCTCCACGGCGTACCACCCACAGACGGA
>AXZM01001126.1:0-19914 GCA_000743315.1 Lignosus rhinocerotis TM02
GACCAATTCATTTTTCCAGACCCGCGTCCACCCTGACCACGTCAAATATACAGCTGTCACTACCCCTTTTGGCCTCTACGAGTGGCTCGTCATGCCACAAGGTTGCCGTAATGCCCCCGCTATGCACCAACGACGGATGTACAATGCACTCCACCCATTCATTGGTCCTATCTGCCATGTGTATCTAGATGACATTATCATCTGGTTGCAAACCCTTGAGGAGCACCACCGCAACGTTGAGACTGTTCTCGAAGCTCTTTGGCAGCACAGCCTGTTCTGTTCGATAAAACAGACACAGCTTTTTCTCTCCAAGCTTGACTTCTTGGGCCACTGTATCTCACGTAACAGTGTCCAACCCGACCCCAAGAAGGTGGACAAGATACTTGCTTGGCCAGCCCCTTCCTCCGCTGCTGACGTTCGCTCTTTCTTGGGACTTGTGCGCTACATCGCTAGCTTCTTGCCAAATCTCGCACAACACACCGCTATCCTGAATCCTCTGACGACAAAGGACGCTGATAAACATTTTCCCTCTTGGACGGCTTCCCACCAAGACGCCTTTAATGCGATCAAGCAACTGGTGACCAGCCCTGCGGTCTTGACAGTCATCGACCATGACGATCTCGAGCGGAATAAGATTTTCGTTTCCTGTGACGCTAGTGACCTGCGCACTGGGGCTATGCTCTCCTTTGGGCCGACACTCGAGTCCGCCCGTCCTGTCGCCTTCGAGTCTGCCCAACTCAAAGGTGCAGAACTCAATTACCCTGTGCATTAAAAGGAGCTTCTGGCGATTGTCCGAGCGCTCAAGAAGTGGCGATGTGATCTCCTTGGCGTTCCTTTTGTCATTTTTTCTGATCATTGCACCCTTGAGAATTTTCACCACCAGAAAGACCTCTCTAGGCGACAAGCACGCTGGCAAGAGTTTCTGTCACAGTACGATTTCCGGATTCACTACATCAAGGGGGAACAAAACGTGCCTGCAGATGTCCTCTCCCGCACTCCTTTTGCCCCCGACGTGCTCAATATCTCCTCTTGCGCTGCCATTGTACCCTTGTGCACTGCTACTCGCTCACTCTGTCATATCCCGATTCCATCTACCGTGCCCATCTGCACAACGACCCATCTCTGCATCTCTGCCGATCCCGCCTGGTTAAATGCCATCTGCTCAGGCTACGCTGACGACAAATACTGTGCACGTCTGCGCAATCATCTGGGCACACTCGGTATCCGGGAAGAACGTGGATTGCTATACGTTGGTGATTGTCTCGTCATTCTGCGAGTACAACAACTGCGTGAGAACCTGTTCCGCAGTGCCCACGACGAACTCGGTCATTTTGGCTTCGATAAATCTTATGCACATCTGCGTGATGTCTACTATTGGCCTAACATGCGCTCTGAGCTTGAACATATGTACATTCCCTCCTGCAATGATTGTCAGCGCAACAAGTCGTCAACATGGAAGCCTCCCGGACCTCTGCATCCCCTCCCCGCCCCTACTGCCCGCGGTGACTGCATTGCCATTGATTTTGTGGGTCCACTTCCACTTGACAACGGCTTTGACTGCTTGGCAACCGTCACAGACCGTCTCGGCAGTGACATCCGGCTCATCCCCTGCAGGATGGATATGACTGGCAAGAACTTTGCGGGCCTTTTCTTCGATCAATGGTACTGTGAGAACGGCCTGCCCTTGGAGATTATCTCTGATTGTGACAAGCTTTTTGTTTCCGCGTTCTGGACAGCTCTTCATTGTTTGACCAGTGTTAAACTCAAATTGTCAATGGCTTTTTCACCCACAAACTGATGGCGCCTCAGAACGTACCAACAAAACCGTCATCCAGGCCCTGCGATACCATGTTCACTGGAACCAATCGGGATGGGTCCGCGCTCTCCCCCGTATATGTTTTGCGATCATGAACTCCGTGAACGCCTCCACGGGATTTTCACCTTTTCATGGGGAGGGGCAGCGCCCGTTAGCCGATGTCCAGTTCCCAGGGCTGAGACGCTGGTAGATTACAGACGAAATAATGTCGACAATCCATACGATTGATATCAAGTGCATCTATGCGAGATCATGAGCACGATGCAATGAAACTCCGACCATTGGCGATGGTATACCACGGATGATCCACACAGTACTAGTCCTATACATATAGCGTAAATCTAAGGATCCTGAGCATGAACTTGCGGATGTAGTGAAAGGCTCTAGTAATGTCTTCCTCTGTATGGCTGACCTTGAGCTTGAAGATATGCCACCAGAAGGGGACATGGTGCTGAACGGGAGGAGGTACTATGCCATGCGAGCTAGTACGTCGAGTCGGCGCCTAGGACTGTATGTTGCTAGCATAACAATGAAAGCTCGCGGTGCAAATCGGCTTGGCTATATTGTAGAAAGTAACACTCCTTGCTGCTCCAGACACTCATAATGACCTACACTGTGTATACAACTTGAGGATCTTGTCTGCACACCATGTACCACGTCATTTAGGACTCCGACCATTGGCGAGATGTGCTGCTTAGGCCGAACGACTCTGCCGTGTTATCTACTCTACTGATAACAAGATCCTTGTCTCCCGACCATTATCTTACCATGAAGCGCTCTCAAGGCGCTCGGACACCGGCTAGCTCGCTTCGGCGGGCGCTGCCCCTCTCCAAAGATAATTGTTCTTCTTGCCACCATTTGGCGTGATGATGGCAGCCGCTCTTGCTCTCGTCGACCATCTTTCCTGTAAGACCCACTGGCAGCATGTCTTTCGCGAAGATGACTGCCCATTACGTCTCTGCATCAGGAGTGATTCCACGTCTTGTAGGCGGACTGCTGAGCAGCACACAATTCCTGCTGCCTGCTGGGAGGCTAGACTATACGCACCTTGGTGAATGAGTACTGTCTTGGACACGTATATCAGGTCTATCATGTCGTCTCATCGGAGCTTCTGCTGTTGAATCCTCATAATCTTCGTATATACTTTTGAGTCGATCGTGAGGCCCATTCAACGGTTCTCTTCCGTAGCTAGATGTGCCAATACGATGTTCGTCATCCAACTAACTACTGTACACTCAACTCACCTGGACATCGTTAAGGTGCAGGGTAGTCACGCCATACTCGTCAATGTGTTCACAGATCCGAACACGTCTTATGGACAGTTCTGTTAGTCTTTTTTGCCCATACTGGCTGGTTGCGCGAACTACATGCATTACACGAGAGTATCCTATTTGCGTATTGGCAGCACTCTACCTATGACTCGCTAATGTACCCTAAAATGTCTCAGAAACCCCGCTCTACAGACGTTAGTTTTCCGCGTTATGTTGGGAGCTGCTCCTCATGACACCAGACTCTCCTCCAGCTCCCGATGGATCGAGAAGGATATCCTCCTCTGCGTCTTCGCCGCTCTTCGTCCGCCAGTTGTCCTGTATACGACGACACATCAGCAAAACAGTTCAGCTGACAACCCCGCACTCGGCACGACGCACCGCTGTTCCTGGCAAACAAACGTATCCGGCGCACCCTCCCACTCATCAAGAACATCCAGCCTTCCCACCTCCTTCTCCTCCTCCCGATCTGGCGGCCCAAACAAGTCAAGCGCCAGCTGTGTGTGCGACACGCCCGCATATGTCGTCACACACCGCGGGTTCACCAATATCCTCGCCGCCAAGAACACCGCATTCGGAATCGTCAGCCGCGGCGCGTCCTGGTTCGCATACGGGTCTGGGGGGTCGATGACGGGCAAGTCCGACGCGTCATAGTCCGACCCTGCATTCGCGTCCGCATCGTCCTGCGCCTTCGGCTTGTCTGCTTGCCGCGGGGCAAGTGGCTCACCCTGTGCCTCTGCAGCGGGCGCAGGCTGAGGTTCTTCAGCGCGCTTGCGCTTTGATTCGGATTCGGGGGGCACAGTGTTGACGTTTGGACTTTGCGTGGTTGCAAGCTCGGGCTCAAAGACCTTCATGCCTTCCTTTGCCTTCCAAACCCATAGATCGCGGCAGAACCATGCCTGTGTGCTATCCAGACAGGACGCGTCCGGGTCACGATCTGGAACGTTGGCGTGGCTGGCGGTGGAGTTGAAGAAGTCAGCTCCAGCACGATACTTGATGCCAGCATAGTACGACTGTGCAGGATAGACAATGCGATAATGAGGGTAATTGCGACCACTACCTGGTCGCTCCCTCAACAAATATACAACGCGGTCCCAGGTCTCCCTCGTCTATGGCGCAACTTGATTCTGATCGATGACAGAGACCCGACGTGGTTGTTCGTCATCAAGGACAACAGCTCGTACGAGGCATTGCATGTGCACGTCGACCCGGAGGATGTGAAACGCGCGAAGAAGTTCTTGGGGCTGGAGCACCAACGGGCGCGGTGGCATGGCATCACTGTATGACGGTGCGTTCCAATTCTGCTCGTCGTATATCCTCGTTCTAACACATGCTGGTTACGCCGATCTGCAGGTTGATACCACTCCTGCCGTGTCTTGGTTGGTCGAATACAAATAGACGCTCTCGCGTCCTTGCTGGCTCATGTTGTTTTGTCGACTGTCGTCACGGACTCGTTTGTGGCCGTATCACAATCTGGGTATTTACGATACAGGAAATGTTAACGACACGTAATGATGGCCCACCTCGCGTAGGTTCGTGCAGGTTCCCCAGCGCTTAATATGACCGACCTATGGAGTGACAAAGTAGTGACACCTCTGCCCTATATACATTGAATCTGTAATAGCGGAGCATACATCCTTGTCTACAATGCATGGAATAATCACCTCGTCAGGTGTACCGCCCTGCGCGCCCGGAGGGGAACATCTGGACTCAGCCAAACACCTCCGCGTGCAATGCCCGCCTCAGGCTCTACAAGCTAAACGAGCACGTGACAATTTGACTGAGCGCATTGTTCACGGTACCCTTACAGTATGGTTGGTCCTTCAAAGCTTCAACTTTTACCTCCACTGCATCATCCACCGGATCCTCCCCCACTTCCCCCGATGTCCGCCTCCGCCCCTTCTACATCATCCGCACCCGTGCCTCAAGCTCGTCCTACACCCACCGGGAGGTTTGTCCATCAGGGATCCTCTCCAACGCTCGCATACGGAATCCTCGTCGACTGGAAGTGCATCTCTCGCTGGGGTGCTATCTCGTACAAACGGGTGTACGGTGGAGACGTCTCGCAGATGTCCCCGCGGGAGGCGGACGATGCGATAATGAGGGTAATTGGGACCACTATCTGGTGGCTCCCTCAGGAAATATACAAGGCGGTCCCCGGTCTCCCTGTTCTGCGGCGCAACTTGATCCTGATCGATGACAGAGACCCGACGTGGTTGTTCGTCATCAAGGACAACAGCTCGTATGAGGCAATGGTTGTGCACGTCGACCCGGAGGATGTGAAACGCGCGAAGAAGTTCTTGGGGCTGGAGCACCAACGGGCGCGGTGGCATGGCATCACTGTATGATGGTACGTTTCCAATCCTGCTCGTCGTAATATCCTCGTTCTAACACATGCTGGTTACGCCGATCTGCAGGTTGATACCACTCCTGCCGTGTCTTGGTTGGTCGAATACAAATAGACGCTCTCGCGTCCTTGCTGGCTCATGTTGTTTTGTCGACTGTCGTCACGGACTCGTTTGTGGCCGTATCACAATCTGGGTATTTACGATACAGGAAATGTTAACGACACGTAATGATGGCCCGAGGCGAAAATCTCTACCAGCGTGTGCGGTGCCTCATGTTCTCAACCACTTCTGATGTTTAGTCAGATGCCACAGACTGTCTGTAGAGAGCTGAGTCCTCCCTCACGCTGTAACGTTGTTCTTGATACCACACGTTCTCACACTTGAGAATGAACTATCAATATAGATCGACGGATACAATAGTGTCCATATTTCAGTGAATACTTCATCAAGATAGGCAATGCAGAAAGTCTGTGTTATCAACTGGGCTGTACGAAGTAAATGTATGTATTTGCGTCACGGTCATGTACAGGAGGTGTCATGAAAAATGCGGCCAGTAATCGCCCCAGGATGGCAGGATGAAGGCATCAGAAGGTAGTGCAAAGAGCTGCCTGAAGCTTGCTACAACAAGATATACGCTGGACACCATATACAGTAGCACATTGCAAACCCTCACTGCACCATTCACCTTGGACTGAGAGGAGAAGTTCGTCTTTCCCCCAGTGATGTAATCAAGGAGCAGCTCTAAAGGTATACATATAATAAGAATGCTGACGCACCAAGTGGCGCCTGCGAGGGTTACGACGATCGTGGCCAAGCGCCATAACGTCTGCTCTACCGTGCTGGTGAAGGTCGCGTTCCAGCCAAGGAGGTGGAGCAAACCGTAGGTAGCGGTGAGGAGGATGGGGATGAGAAGAAGGACTAAGAACTCCCATAAAGTGGTGTCGTCGACGTTTCGTAGCATGAAACTCCCGAGATTGGCTGTTGGCTGGACCCAGTAGTCTGACGAGCGAGAGAACTGCCGGCCATTCTCAGAAGCCACCTTCAATCGCTGATCTCTACGTCGCCCTTCATCATCGCTGACGACAGAGTCATGGGTATACCATGGGGGAACATTGTAGAAGGTATACTTCATCCTCCGGGCGGAAAGGCGCGCTCGCAGCCTCGACCATATTGTTTCTCCGGATGAAGCACCTCTCAAGCTCTGATCGCGAGGCTTGATACAATCCATTCGTGCTCCCTGGTAGGGAGACCGCTTGGGGACGAAGTCGAGATACTTCACTTCACATGAGCCAAGAATGATGACAAGTCCGACCATGAGATGCCTCTTCGGTCTACTTGTGATTGACATCCAGGCCCCGAGCCGAGATGCACCGGGTCCAGAGATGACTGTCTGACGTCCGACGTCCTTCGGTTTGGACCACCATACGGCATACGTGAGAAGCGCACACGCCGCATGTGCGATCGCAGACACTTCGAGGAGGCAAAGTGGGAGGCCATGCGCCATGCGATTCAAGCAGCTCAGACAGAACCAAAGCACCTGCAAAACGAGCAACGCCTTCGCGAGGCCATCGGCTTTGCTACGGTCAAGGATATCGTCAAGCGCGATGTCGGGAATGAGATCGGGGTTATGTTTCATGAGGAATTCCACACCGCTCGCGGTGAGAACCCCGTTTCCTTGCCAGGAGGGGAGGTAGCGACCGCCCGGCTCGACATTGAGAGGGTCCTGGAGGACAAATCCGCCCATGGCAGCGTAGAACCCATGCACGAGCGTCCATGGATGTTTGCGCACTGTGCGAGGTTTCTCGACAGTGTCGTTCTCAGCGGACTCTCCGAGGATAGGCGTTTGGTCATCGTCTAACGCAGTTGCTCTGGGCGTAGCCTTCAATATAATCACGATACATGAGCGATCGATAACATTGATACGATTCTGGACATACCTTTCTGCCAATCATCCAGTAGAGAGTACGCATCATCCAAGACGGAGGCTCGGGAGGGGGGTTGAGTGTCTCCTGCCCGTAGCGAGTGAGATGACGGGCCGTCTGCAGTTGATTGAACGCGATGAAGAGAAGCATCTCAGGGGCAAAGAGGCCAACGATGAGCCATCCGAGTTTGTCCAGATATGCCATGATCCACGATCTTCCTGTCATGATGTCGACATGGACCGCGGACCACACGCATATCAGCAGTGTGCTAATGCAGCCGGTCAAGATGGCGGATGTGCCGCGAAACTCGGGGTCTTCTTTCCAATGGACGAGGGTGGTGTTCATAGCTACGATGGGTGAGTTATCAAGACCTACTGTCAGCGTAACTCACTTTATAGCACTAGTACTGCATTGCCCTGTGCATGAGAAGGGCGGAGATTAGGAGGTTAGCGCGCCAATCCATGAGAAAACGTCTAGTGGTGTTGCTTCACTGCTACGGTTGAACGTACGCCTCGCGACATTGTGCCACCCTGCGCGTGTCATCCACGCTCGAGGCTTGCTCATTGGTCATGTGTTCTGCTAAGACTTCGACCATTGCCAGTGTACCAACGTGGGTCAGGCGATGCTGTGAGCCACGGTTGGGTGCACAGCCTACGTGGCTTGAATCTACCCAAGATGAGGAGGACCGGCGTAAAAACATCTACAGAGGCTCTCGCGTTGATATAAATGGATAGATCATGGAGAAAGCGTGTATCGTAGAAATATTGGAAGTGGATTACGCACAAAGTCAACTCAAGCCCGTCGTGACCATTGCGGACATCAATGATGAGCCGCTTTGTCCATTACACCAGAAATACAAGATAACCGGGTCCCGCCAGGCATACAAGATGATGCCGTCTATAGTTCGTGAGTTCAGTGTTGTTGGCGCGTGCTGATTCGAACATGTACATCGCAGTCGAGTTGCATCAATGTCACTAGATATGCTTCGTGTTGGAATCACGTCATTCTCGGACGATTTGAGCGCCTATGAGGCGTTCACAGCACTGGGAAGACACAGCGTTACAGGGACTTACGGTTCCTGGGGAAAAACTAGTCTCCCCTAGGCAGACAATGAGGACCTATTGACAAGAGGGAGGGACGGTCCTAGGGAAAAACGCCCGCTCCACTGTTTATGCTGCTTTCTGAGCGCCGAATTATGGATACATATATCCCTACATTCACCATATACAATACCTAGGAGGACTAGCTCAAGAACTGTACCATGACTTAGTGGTTAGAATGATGAGCGAAGAGATGAGAAAGGCCGCCTTGGCAACGATCGGAGGTGCGTACCAGCGGGGGTGTACAGCTACAGTAGCTTAGACGCAGAGCGCACTACCTGATCTACACTATAAAAGTTGCCATGAAGCAGCGTAACGGGGACCGGTACAGCAGGTTGAAGAAGCCACTATTGTTCACAAGGCTCAGAGAGGAGGGACCAACGCAATTCCGTAGTATCAGCGCTCTGTATGTTCTAAGGATGGAAGGTGGGTGTCACGTAGCAAACATCAAGTTGCTATTAGGAGATCACATAGAGCATATTGCGGCCACGTCAAATGTGTCACGTAGCAAACATCAGGTTGCTATTGACAGATCACATGAAGCATATTGCGGCCACGTCAAATGAGAATGCAAGCGTATATATCATGAGTGTAGCTATCGTAAGTAGTACTAGTGTCTTATGAGAAATGTGGCGAGAATGCAAGTGTATATATCATGGGTGTAGCTATCGTAAGTAGTGTCTTATGAGAAATGTGGCCAGTTAGAACCCCAGGATGGTAGAACAAATGCATCAGGAGGCAGCGCCAAGAGCTGTCTAAAGCTCGCTACAACGAGATAGATGCTGGTAAGTGTGTATAGCATGATTGTGAAGACTTTCGTTGCGATGGTACCAGATGAGGTAAGATCCTTCGCCTTCCCATCCGTGATGTATTCTAACAGTGAGTCCAAGAACGTTAGAATAATTGCCACCATGGCTCCAACGAACCACCAAACAAGCCCCGAACAAATGATGAGCAGAGTTGCCACTCGCCATAACGTCTGCTCCACTGGGCTGGTGAACGTCGCAGACCAACCGAGAAGGTGTGGCAAGCCGTAGGCGACTGTCAGGGAGCTGGTCATGAGAACGGAGTATATGGCCTGCTCGGTGGTGGAGGAGCGTATCCACATTGCGCTCTGGAGAGAGGTGGTAGGGTGAACGTAGATGCTGGTATCAGATGAGGATTGCGAGAGGTCGAAACGTTCACAAGCCTCAGAGTAGAGGGACCAACGCAATTCCGTGGAGCGCTTCTCGTCCTCGGTCACGATGGAGTGATCGACGTACCATGGTAAGGCGTTGAAGTAGAAGACGTACTTCGTCTTCCATGTGGAAACAAAGGTTGATAGAGCTGTCCAGAATCTTGATACACACGACTCCTGGAGCTCATCCTTGACTGGAGGGCTATGAAATTTTGCACGGATATCAAACCGGGGCCCCAAGCATTCAGAAACACCGTCAATGGACCAGCGGTCAACGAACTCGAGGTGTTGCGCTTCACTCGTTCCCTCGACGCTCAGGAGTCCAACAACGAGAGACCGATCTGGTCGGCTCCTCGTTGACATCCAGGCACCAAGGTGTGACACGCCGGGACCAGTGATGACCGTTTGGAGCGCAACGTCCTTCGGTTTCCTCCACCAGATGGCATACGTGAGCAATGTACATATCGCGTGCGCAATCGTCGACACCTCGAGTAGGCAGAGGGGGAGGCCATGCGCTACACGGTTCATGCAGGTGAGACAGAACCAGAGCACCTGCCAGACGAGAAGTGCCTTCGCTAGCCCGTCGGCTTTGCTCCGATCGAGGATGTCCTGAAGGGAAAGGTCGGGAATGAGGTCGGGGTCGTGTTTCATGAGGAGCTGTATGCCCCGAGGGGTGAGGATGCCGTTGCCTTGCCACAAAGGAAGGTAGCGATCGCCCGGCTGGACAGCGAGAGGGTCCTGAAGGACGAATCCGCCCATCGTAGCGTAGAAGCCGTGCACGAGTGTCCATGGATGCCGACGCACCATGCGAGCTTTGTCGCGAGCAATAGTGTCATCCATATTGGAGTCAATGAGGATCGATGATTGGGTCTTAGATGTATCATGTCCCGAGTGAGCAAATCTACACGCCAAATGCGATGTTAGACATACCTTGCGGGGAGATATCCAGGAGAGGGTACGCATCATCCAAGATGGAGGCTCGGGAGGGGCGTTGAGTGTCTCTTGCCCATAGCGGGTAAGGCGACGAGCTGTGTATGATTCTTGGAACGCGATGAAGAGGAGCAATTCGGGGGCCAATAAGCCGACGACAAGCCAACCGATTTTGTCCAAGTATGCCATGATCCACGATCTTCCGGTCATGATGTCGACATGGACAGCAGACCACACGCATATCAGCAGTGTGCTGATGCAGCCAGTCAGGATGGCGGATGTGCCGCGAAAATCGGGGTTATCCTTCCAGTGAACGTTAGCGGTGGTGCTGTTCATATCGAGTGGAAGTAATGAAAGTAGTGAGGACGAATCGTCAATGGTGATCCTATTTATACCTTAGCACGCATCTTCATGGGCAAGAGGTAAGCGCCAGTCTAGCACAAGGATTCGCATGCCCAGCTTCAGTGCTTCGATTAGACAGGCACCTCGCCGGTTCGTACCAACCTGTGTGTTGCATAGCCCTTCTTGATGTCTGAAAGTAGCCACATGTGCAGCTGACCCTGGAGGAAGAGGGAGATAGGCCGGCATAGCAATATATTTGGGACGTACAAAGCATGAAAACCGCACATTGATATCCATTGCACAGCCGGATCGTGGTGGCGGACCGTCTGAGCCTGTTCGGAGATAACAGGGATTTCTTTATCAACCGTCGTCCTAGATTAGAGGACAACCGTGGGATGGCGACGCCGCCTTGAGGCTGCCTTTCGTATGCTCCACACGCCTCAGGCATGTTCGCGAGCGAATTGACGTTCTCCATTCTCTCTGCGGGACTGACAACGTTGGGATTCATCCTAGGGTTCGCAAAACCAAGGAACAAAGATGGCACATGGCTCGCTTGCACAAAGTCGTGCGATTACCTCGGTTGACTCTTGGGGAGACAGTTTACATACTGACCGCGAGGAGGGCGCCTATACAACCTCACGCCTCATGTAGTCAAGCCTCTCGATACACCGGCGTCCAAGAGCGCAGTGCTCTCTAGGATGTGGAAGGTATGCGTGAGAACATCCATCCTCGTGTACGATACCCCATGATCTTAGCCACTTTGGAAGTATAGGAAACAACTACCCACCATAATCGTGATCGACGGCCGGACATCATAGCAAGTGCGTGACAAAACGCCTGGCCTGAAGGCTCAGGCGTCCTGAATGAGTCCGGTGGTCAGTGCTTTCATCATCGCTGAAGCTGACAATAACAGCTTACGCAGATAAGACATAGGTGAGGGAATAATACGCTCCGTGACTCTTACACCGCGCATCGGGGCGGAGTCGAAACCCGACCGGTCAATGGACGATTCCATGTAGGTCGCCATGATTAGATGGAACTCTATGCATTTCTGGTAGGATGAGGTTGCATGTGTGGTACGACAGCTATAGACTCGGAGTCCATGTCGCTTACTTTGGGAGCGTGAACCATGGTGTAGGGTATACTGTGCACACGAGGACTTTGCTCAGCTAACGCGAACATGCGAGAACCTCGGGTAAATCGCGAACGTAGAAGTGGGCTATGTCATGTACGTCAGCTCAATGGGTAAATCGCGAACGAACGTAGAAGTGGGTTATGTCATGTACGTCAGCTCAAAGTTGAACAAGGGTAGGACCAAGAGGGCATACGACAGGACTTGGAGAACATGACACGAGGTCTTGGTAACGCGTCTTCGAACAGCTCGAATGTGTGGCATGCGCGGACTCATAGCTCATACAGCAGCGAATTCATAGACATAGCGTGATAGGGAGGGCAGACGTCTAGGAGGAGTCGTTCGGTATGTGTCAGCATGAGGTGCATCGAGGGTCCAAAGAGCTCGATGATTGATAAGAGATCTGAGTCCAGAGCATAGACTGCAGGTCTTATTGACGTGTAGATGGCTCGAACGGCAAGGGGAACATGATTCGTGAAAATGGAAGCCCTACAAACCAAGGCAGACTGATTCTGAGTGACTTTTTTGTAGGATTCACCCTACAGTGTAGTAACCTAGTGTAACCCGATAAGTCTGAAACTTCGTTTCGCCACTCACCAGTCCATTCAGTTCGTCATCCGGATTGACGACGGATTGAGGTAAGACTGTTGAGGTCAGTGTCATCCGTCATATTGTGAGTAATGGAAGTAGGTGCCAGAGTGATGCTGTGTGCGAAAGAGCGAAGGTAGAGTCCGAATATCACAATATCCGTCAGTGTCATCCGTCACATATATATTGAGTAATGGAAGTAGGTGCCAGCATACTCCGAGTCGGGTCAAGTTGAAGGATGATACTTATTACTTCGTCCAGTTGAACTTGGTGATGATGCTGTCCTCGTTGGGTGAGATGCACAAACATTGTGTCATATCGTGACGCAGTTTTGAAAGATGTTGTGTAGTTATTGATGAGGCGGCAAGAATCCAATTTACTTATGCGGTGTTGGATGACTAGTAGCAAACTGCAAGATAAGCGCTATTTGCCACCATCTCCGGTACGATTCAACTTCAACGTGAAATCCAGGGTTAGGTGTTGATCACCTCGACTAATTCTCACTGTTCTGCAAATCTGCGATGCACTCGGATGGCATCGTCTTCGTCCACCCAATGATTGAATGAGATGTTCGTACGCTATGTTGTCCACACAGTGAAGTTTCATACTAACCAATATCTCAGCACACCTCGGCATCTTTAATCAATAACAACGTTGAGAACTCACCTGGGCTCACAGTCTGCGCGGAGTTAGCCCGATAAACTCTGCTATCTGTCCATGGTTCCACCCTTGCACGAACTTCAACCTTCCAGCAGATGATAGTTCCAGTCATGCAAGAAGGCTTCAATCTGCCTCAAACTCACTCCTGTGTCAAACGAACCGTCTTACTCGACTTCCTGATCAATGCATAGTAAATTGTGACCTCGGTGGCTAGTCAGACGACCAACTGCTCTTTCATCCCCGGGGTGGCAAGGTCTGTCCCGTCTGCGCGCGGGCCCTCATACGTTGGTGGGCTTACAACAACCCCGGGAATCAGGAAGATGCTCAAGTAAAGATGTGCATCACAAATAATGGTCTGCGGAGCTGCCACACGCCATACTATCTGCTCTACAGTGCTCAGGAGAATCGCTCAGGCTGATGGCTATATGCAGCGTGTAGCAACACACTGCAGGATAAACGCGGGCCATGGCCAGATCCGTATCTTACCGCCACACCACTCTAACCTACCTACTCCCAGCAGTTCTCCACACCTCTCGAGAGCCGGGGCCTCAGATGTGTTACAAACACACACATATGGTTCCGTTGGCCAAAAAATTTCCCGCTGGAACCCATTGCCTTGGCAAGTGGGACGCTCAATGAACGGCCCTCCGTACGTACGTTCCACTCTGCTCAATCGTCGCACGCGAGATTGGTGACGAGGCCTTCCCGCCAGTCGTACCTCCAGAAAGCCCTTACCGTCGGGGGAGCCGAGGCAGCCACAGCTCGCTGCTCAACGCCTAACGCTCAAGCTCTCCTCCCCCACTTTCGCCCCGAAACAGCATTGCGCGCGATGCGTATCCAGCATGAAGATCTCAGTGGCCTTGTGAGCTGAAAGGTCTACCTCACCCACCATCCCGCCATCTGGTCGTGCGCCAAGGACGAGCGTGAGGATCGCGTCGACGCGTATACGTCCATGCATGTCCACAATGTCATGTTCATCTGTGCACGTTCGATCCAGATCCAAAATGTATATCTAAAGTCGCTATATATTCGAACGTTCAGCGTTCGTGCGCGCGCGTCTCGCACTGCGCAAAGTCACAATATGTATTCGAACGTTCAGCGTTCATGCGCGCGCGTCTCGCACTGCGCGACATGCGTGACACAGAAAGGCGCGTCTGGACTGCAGCAGCATAGTGAGTAAGTATCGTCACATTTCCTGCCGGTCTCCCCCGTCCCCCATGTACAAATGGCATACTTGTCAAATTTCCTGCCGGTCTCCCCCGCCCCCCATGTACAAATGGCATACATAGTATTAACATACCCCATCCACCATCTCGGTGATCACATCTCTCTCGCCACGTGCACCCAATCTCCCGCCACGTGCACCCAAACTCCTCAGGAACCTAAGTATGCAAGAACAGATCAGAGCGCTGCACTAGTACTTACGATCCATCTTCACTATGTAGCACGGGCGCACGACGGCCCTTCCGACAGCCCTGTGTCGGCTCTCGGGCAAACAGACAAACGGTGGATGGGCCCACGGCGCTACAAATTGCCGGATGGCCAATGGGCGAGGACTTCGATGTGCCTATTGACTTACCGCGTTGAGCGCTGAGCGCTGAGCACCGAGCACTGCGCACTTGGGGACTGCTTGGATGGTCGGGATCCGGGACGATACACGGCGCACCCGATAATGAATGGGCATTTTTGTACTGTAATTCATTGGCACTGGCAGCGTGCAGTGCCCTCCACCGTGATCCGTTTGGGGCGGAGCGCCGCCTATGGGTGGGGGTTCACTAGCCCGTATCGTTCGATGGTCGATCATCCTGAAAACGTTCATCCGAACTTGCGACAGGCCAGGACGGGCATGCAAGTACAGTACATACAGTAATAGTGCCACTGGCCAGTAAGTACTAGTGATCGCGGCGACTACGCTTTCGCGCCCGGAAACCACAAACGTGAAGCTCCGCTGCGACAGTACCGGAGGTCCGAGGTATGTCGTGCCTGTCCCACTGGCAAGCTGTGCGGAGGGACCGACCCGCGCCGCGCGGCCTTGGCCAATGGGCTTCCTGAGTCTCGACTCGAGGCGTCGGGGTGGAGAACATCGTGGTACGCGCGCGTCCTACATACATACAGTACGCTTAGCGGCGAGATGCTAGCGCCATGTCCCGTACGGCCACCAGCCTCCCGTGACACACGGAGCGCGTCGAAACGTCCAACACGGACGCTCGATAGTGACCAGTGACCGGCGACCGGCGACCGGCGACATGCTGTCGAACACGCCGGATGGACGAGCAGGTAAGCTCCGATTTCTGGGTCTGGTGCAGGTCACGGACAAAGCGCGGGGGTGACAGCACACGGTGCACGGGTACTAGCGTGATGTTCACAAACCGGCATTGTTGATATTCAAGTAAGTTTGAGCCACCATCTCCTCGCCCGGGGACGCGGAGGAGATGCGCTTGCGAGCGCGACGGCAGGCTGCAGTATGTGGCAGAGCCGAGAAAAGAAGGGAGGGAGAAGGGGGGGGTTTAACCAGTATGCCTTGAGCTTGAGGCTTGGACTGGGTTCGTGTGCATGCGTGTATGCGCGGTTGTGGTTCCGCCCCGTATCTGCGTGTGTCGTGCCGGTGTGCAGTCTTTTGCTCTCCTTGTGCATCGCGAGCGGTCGGTCTATCCCCTGCAATGATCACTGGTGGTGCGCGAGCATTGAATGTTGAACCTTGAGCGCTGGAGCTTGCATAGTTGGATAGGAAACGGAAATAGATAGGGGGGAACGAGCACAGTGACGCGGATCCGGAGGGGAGGGGGATAGGAGATAGACAGCATTCGTTCATCATCATGATGGAGCGATGCTACTACCTGCTAGTAGCTACACCATCAGGTGCGCACTGGCCACCGTCACATATATTCTCGTTCGCCTCTTCTGTCGTTGGTGGAGCAGGTTGGTGTAGGCGGGAATGGAGGCGGCAGGCGCGTGTGATCGTGCCAGCGCCCCGGGATTCAAGACCCCATACGTACCCCAAAGTATAACACTCGCACGACCCTCGAGATTGGATATGGATATCGATGATTGAGCGTGACAGCCCTCCTAGGGTATATCAAAGGGCGCGGAGGGAGTCAATGTGGATCATTAGGGGTCTGTCACGCACCGGATGATGAGAGCGAGTTGAGATTCAGAGCTGCTCAGGCTCGCTCCCCTTGTCATGTCCGTGTAGGTAGTGCGCGCGTGCGCTCCATAGAGACTGGCGGTGGCGAACAGACGCGGACGCACGGCTGACGAGACCAACGCGGTCTAGATTGTCAGCATCATCCCACCACGCCCCGGCGTTCGGCGCTCAGCACTAGTGTCCGAGCGCTCAGCACTAGTGTCCGGGTCGGTCCAACGGTGTCAAGCCCAGGTGTCTAAGCCGAGTGTGACATGTGGATGCATCAACAGTACCTTCTCAGTCATCGTCACCGTCCGTCGCGATATCTGACAAAAACTGTGTGCGAAAGCCCACTGCGGTGTGAGGACTCCAAGTGCTGACCTGAGCCTCTGTGTCTTGATAACTCGCGCCCAGCTCCTTCTGGCACACAGGAAACCTACTGACCGACCAATTACAGTGGGTTAGTGCGAGCGATGACTAACGTGATGACGAATGCGCCCGAGGCGGTCATCACTGTACCCGTTAGGTGCCTCGCATGGCACGTTGTCGGTGCGACTGCAGTCTGCAGAACAGCGCGACAGCGATCCAAGCACGGACAAACCATGCAGTTCTCTCCGATCCTTGACATGCATATAGACACAGGGGTGCTGCCAGTCACGGCACGCATGAATAGACATGAATGCGTCAAGCACTCGGAGCGCGACATGCTGTGCTTCCCCGCGCCACGCGTGTGAACCGGGGGGCGCAGCCTTGAGCTCGGATCCACTTGACGGTCGGAGAGATGGGATAGTCTCGCGATCGTAGTGGCAGTGTAAATGTACCAGGTGGTGTCACGGTGCCGCGCTGGCCGGGTTGCAATACTCAGCGTGTCACAGCTTGCGGCCACGGGGATGAAGAAAATGCGTACTGTATCACTGTAGGCACGTACTGTCAGAGCGCGAGACGCACCTGAACTGCTTGCTGCGCCCGACGGGCAAGAGAATCGAGTCTTATTCCACAAAGTGTACCGCCAGCCTGTCCGCCGACACGTAAAAGCGCTAGTATTATACCTGTGCAGAAGCCCGGAAGAAGATTACAAACAGAAAGCGCTAGCATTATACCTGTGCAGAGGCCCGGAAGAAGATTACAAACACCGTAGTGATAGGCAAGGTGCGCAAGGGACGCGATGGGGTGTCCTCGCGCAACGATGTGCTCATGCTCATACCGTACGCGCACGTGGGCATTGCGCGGATATGACGTTCTGAAACTCGTACCTGCTTCCGCGGCCGATGTTCATATTAATGATTTATTCAGGACTTGGGAGGGTGGGGTAGTGGACTTGTGGGTTGCCGGTGTGCTCAGCAACGAATAGTATCGAGGGCTACCATGTCAAGAAGTGGCTTCCCTTGGTAACAGAAACGCAGCGCTTGATAACTGCATAAGCCGATGTGTCCACACCAGTACTAGTGACCAAACTCTAAATGAGTTTGGTGGGAGAACACCCCATAAATATATAATCAAATTCGCATACGCCTTCGCACGTAGCAACGGGGTTACTTACGAGATGCATACAGCATGTGCAAATAAGTACCGGGGGAAGACCGAGTTGACCGCCGAGGCCCGAACGCGGCGTATTTCCGAGTGCGTTGTGGAGCGCATCGTCACATACGCAACATGGATGCATATGCACATTCTCGTTTTGGGTTGTCGGACCACGCGGCAAGCTTCCGATTCCGCGCTCTGTGATCACACTGAGAGTACTGATGACGGCGGCGTGGTACGCGTCGTTTCTCGAGGTTTCGGCGTCGGTCGACATCCGGGCCTTACGCGTCATTTCTCGAGGTTTCGGCCGTCGGTCGACATCCGGGCCTTTGACTGTGCGTACGGGTGACTCCGAGTCCCAAGGCCGAGACTGCCCCACATTGGAGCAGCGTTCAGAGTACCGGCGGCAGAAGCTCCACAGGCAGAAACATCAAACAAACAACGTCGGCACTTGCCAGCATCGTAAGTTTCAGCGTGCCTAGCCAAGGTCTGGGGGAGGAGAGGATACCGAATGCGTCTACGAACAAGGACGCGCTGTGCACTGTTGCAGGCTGCAGTGCGCGCAAAGAGAAATGGGGTGAAATGTTTGTGCCGAATCATACAAAACAAGTACACACCTACTTTAATTACGCGCATACATTCATGGTCGGTCTAGACTCTGGATGCCCAACGGTGAAGAGATCTGCGAACTGGGCACCCGAATTAGACTCTGGGGTACAAATAGTTACTGGTTGTGCCCAGTGTCCGGGTCCCCCTCTTGCAGCTTCCTCAGCGTGCGAGGACCGGATTCATCCCCATGTGCTGTGATATAACATCATGAACGTGCATCATAATCATATATGAAGGGTGAGGAGCGTGCATGTCCCTGTCCGCACTCTTGAGACCCCTTTGTCCTCTGCACGAGCGGTCCAGGAAGGCCTTGTGTGCCAACTGCTTCATATCACTGGCCGGTCACCAGTCACTAACAATATTAATATAATTCTAATAATTGTCGTCACTCGTGCCGGCGTGATGTGAGTGATGGTGACGTAGCGTGACATTCTGCGTTGTCCTGACGTCACGGCGCAAGGTGATCGGAGGCTGATTCCGTCCACGGTGGCTTGTCCGTATCGGGCCCGAACTTCGCGCATTCCCTTTGCTTTTGTGGCGGCGACGCGGCGATTGCCATCCTCTATCGTAGCTGAAACCATCGATGTCTCCTGCGGCGCCGCCTTGCGTACTGATAACTGGCCAAGACCCGCTCGCGCGATACCGATAGCGGCGACGGAGCGGGGGTAGCTAGCAGGTTCCCGGTGTAGAACCGGGGGTCCGAAAGTGAGCGATGAGGCAGGGAGTGCATGCATTTACATGTGAGTATTCGGTATATCCTTCTCCAAACACAACAACACTACAACAACTTGGACCCGCTCATGTCACTCTGTCGTGCGCGTCATGTCATGTGCCTTGCCACGCATGCACATATGTCCCATAACTGGTGGACGTGTGGACTGTTGCGATGAGGTCACCGTGTGGGTGACGCTGGGGGCGAAGCACTCAGCTCGGTGATTGATGCATCGATACGTGCCAGCTGCAGATGCGCATCATGACGTTGACGGGATCGCACGCGTTCTCCAGGCTCTCGTCGTCATGTTGTCACATATCCTCTGGCTGCGCGGTCGTTGTTGCACAAGCCATACTCAGAATGGCGCATGTCGAGGCCAGGACGGTACCTGCACCAGCGCTGGAACATCACATATGCAATGTGCATCCTGCATCTGAGATGACGTCGACGTCGATGTCGACTGGGAGGACATACGGCCACGGGGGCTAGCTGGTTGTTATGGTAAGTCATTGTGCAGACAATGTATCGATACCGATACGATGAGACCCAGCTTGATGCATGATGGCGATTCCCCGGGTCACATTCACTCGACGAACAAGACTGGCCACTTCCACGCCCGATGTTGACAATCGGCCACCCTGATGCGATGCCGAAGACGACGATCG
>AXZM01001127.1:0-19870 GCA_000743315.1 Lignosus rhinocerotis TM02
CGACGTCAGCCTGCTTTGCTACTATAATTGCATTGTAATGGACCGAAAAAAGGTGTGCGAGAAAGGTTAGACGAGAGAATCCCGTACTCAAGAGGGTAACAAAGCGAGGAAAAATGAGCAAAAGGATCTGCCGAAGTAGGAGGGCCCATTAAAACTATACAAACCCTATTCGAAGATCTACTGTATCAATACGCAGACTGAGATACGAAAAAGAGGGGACGACTGTCATCAAACTTAGAGGGTAGATAGCGGACAATGTGTCAGGATAAGATATTGGCAACTCCTGCAAACACCACACCATCCACTTGAGATGACAGGACACACGTGCAGAATAGAAAGCTACTGCGACGAAGCACCATAAATATCTAGGTCTGTTCTTCTGCGTTCAGCCGGGTCTGCCGATGTGCATCCTGCGACTAGGATATGAGAGCAGTGACTGTACCCGTACAGATGCTACGAGATGCTTGCCCCGACATGTTTTCCGGTTCCGTATGATGGAGTGAAAGGATATTCTAGTTGCTAAAGAACACCTGCCAAATGAGCAAGGAAGAGAAAGACAAAGGGGACCACGCAACGATGAACCGCCAACTATTGACCTTTATGTGGTACAAGTATGTATACGGTGTTGCATGGGAACTCGTCTCAGTACTACGCATCCCGGGACTCCTTCGTCCCACCGGTAGTCCTAATCAAGCAAACTGCACCCCTAGCAAATTGGTACTAACGCCGTTCAAGAACAGGTCTCTCTCTTGAGCCGCACTCTAAGTCAATGTGGAAGAGGGTAGAGCCCAACCAGTGATATCCTCCGCGTGTTATAGTAAGTAGTACCGGGTCCTCTAAGGGAGCGGGTTAACGGGCATACTTATCGTCCTGTCCTATCTGCAAGATGACTTGTCTTCCGTTAGACCGCGTGGTAATGCTTGGAGAACGATGGTCGGCACTATGCTAAGCGATACATCCCCAATTGTGCAGTTCGTCCAATTTGCATGAGTCAAGCGCCTCACTTGGAGCGAGGACAGAGCAGATGCCCACCGAAACCTGTCCCGAAGATTTCCCGTCGGAACACAGACTGAGATGACTTGGTGAGAGTTAGGTGAAAGGACGCCGATGGCAGCGTTCACCGCGACGGTCTGTGCGCTCCATAAAACTATACATGAACAAAAGTACGGAAAGGGGGGCTTATACTAATTGAAGAGATGTGTTGTCTACATTGTGGCAAGTACTTGGTAAGTCGCGGCGTCGTATAAGAATTTGTTGCGTTACTTGTTTGGCATTGTTAGGTGGCAGCTGTCGACGTTGACGACCTTTACATCTTCGCCTTCGCACCATGGCGACACTGGGGGGCATTACATATTTTACCGAATCATCGCTCCGATTTGGCAGCTCTGGTCAATCGATGGGGTGTGTTTACTCTTTCGCTCTGATGCTATACTAGTATGCGCTGACCTTACTTGTTCGTTACGCAGATATGAATGTTGTTTGCCTTTCCACTTAGACAGATAATACGGGTATGGGATGCAATATGGGTAAATTGGGAACAACGACTCAGCACTAATCTCAAGAAACAAGTGGGCTAATAGTGGAATCCATGCTAACGATTAGCAGATGGCAGTGACTGGACAATCTTCATCCATCTAATTACGAGCACGGGTTGCGGTGCGCGTCGCCCGGGTTGCACCCGGAGTCTGCGTAAGCGTAGGCACGGTGATCGTGTCCGTGATCGTGGTCGTGGAAAAAGCCGTCCTCGTCCGTGTCACAGTGGTTAATGTGAGTGAGCCAGCCGTGACAAAACGAGTGCTTGTAGTCAGCGGGGTTGTGTTGGTGCGTTGGACGATGGTGGTCGTCGTCGGATCCCCAGTCACGGTGACGGTGACAGTGGACTCATCCTCGCGAGGAATAACTGCGGTACGAAAACGGATGAGCATCCTATGACGTGTCAGAGGAAGGCGATACTGACTGTTGGCACCGACGCCAGTGGCGGTAAGTGCGATGGCGGCGAGGGCGACAATCTTTGAGACGAACATGGCGAGTTGAGCGGTATCGCGGGCGGATGAATTGCGACGAGAGTGTTAGTGATTGCTATCATCAAACGCGGATTGTGGGCCTTCTTATACTGACCTGCTCGTTCACCACAGATCGTGGACTCTGTAAATGTTTCCGTGATATCCGCGGCGGCCGACTGATAGGTGAGTGCAGCATGCTCGCAGTATTGCTCATACCGTGACGTAGCATCCGCACCTGTCCCGTTTATACCCGCTTTCCCCGCTCCTTTCTCAAACATTCGATGCACCACCGGAGCAATGTTCATTTTTTGACTCCATGTCACGCATGTATACCTCCGATGACCCCCCACTGCATTCGTGTTGTGGTGCGCATATCAGTGTACGATCACAAGCCCCGATTGCAATAGACCCGATCACAATCTTCTGCGAGCTGGTCCCCCGTTCACCGACACGACTCGCATGCTTCCTAGTTTCCTTTTCAGGACGACCCGAGCCGTTGAGCACGCTCCGCATCCCCACCGCTCCAGACCTGAATGTTCATCCATGCATGCCGCGCCATTCTCTCTACACTGTTGCATTCCATAGAGGACTGCGCTAGGGGGGCGAAAGTCGGCTCCTCGCGGTGGCACACCACACCCATGTGAACACTGCCGACCTCTCTGTTCGGACGATGACACAAAGAGAGCCTCGGGGCAGCGGAAGCATTTGTGCCTCCGTCGTTCGGGCTGTTCTCCAATCGTGCGCGTCACTGATGCTCAAATTTTCTCAGCAAAGTCCAGCATTGCGCTATTGGTTCCAATGGGACGCCTGAGCGTATATAAGCGTGTGGGGATCTGGGTGGGCGACCCCATTACGATTATATCCCTCCCCACAACTACACATCTTGCCCAAGCCCTCTCAGCAACAGTTTTCTTGCGTAGTGGTCGCCGTCTGCAGTGGGGTCCAAGGATCCAGTTCGTCTCTTTACTGACTCATCATTTACAATGCTGAGGCTACATGTAGGCTTCCAACCGGAGGCGAGGGGCCTTGGCGTTTTCAATGGCGCAGTTGCAGCTCGTGACGCTGTTTACACACCATATGCGAAGCGTGACGAGACCGACCCTGACAACACCGATCCGGACAACACTGACCCGGACAACAACGATCCAGACAACACCGACCCAGACAACGCTGACCCCGACGACGTTACCACGGTCACCGTGACGCAGGGAGGGTCGTTTGTTGTCACGAGCACCACGAGCACGGTCACTCGTCCGACGTCTACCGTCCGTGTTACGTCGACAATCACGACGGCGCGCACGAGCACTATCACTGACACGACGACGTCGACGAGCGTTCGGACGAGCACGGCTTTCGTCACGGTGGGCGAGACCACTACTACCCTCAGCAACCGCCGTCGCGATATGCCCACCGCGATATAGACGGCGTGTTCGGCCACTCGACGAGAAGACAAATGACCATGATCGTCTTATTGTATTACATGCTCATCCTTCGAGCTCTATTTTATCCTATCTTTTCCTGTATCGTAGAATAAGTAGATATTCTATTTAGTCTCCCTAGTCCGAAATCGAATGACAATGCTGCTTTAACAATCCGTTTGTTCAGCGTGATCCTTGGTTAATAATGCGCTTCTAAGCGGCGAGTGCGTTTTGAGCCTGTGGGATAATCGCTAAGTCTAGTTGTACATAAGTGCAAGATCATGACACATCCTCATAACCGACTTGTGCGTTAAAATTACTGACTAAATGGTTTATTGAGAAATTGTGAGGAGAAAATTTGTGGAGAATAGCTCTGTAATTCTTCATCTGTTGTCACTTCATTGCGTGGATTGTCTCCGGCTGTGAATGGTAATGGTACCTGCAAAGGTAATGTCTCTACAATCATGTATGTGTTCCGGGTGGGGATGGGAATTGATACTCACAGTCTGCCAGGATCCGTCGGCTGTATTTAATCATGGCTCGTCCAGTTTTGCACACCAGACAGTTGAATGAATCGCAAATGTCGCTTCGCCCGCCAAGGTCGCCTCCCCCACCAACTTATCGCACAACCATGAAAGATTGCCCAGTGTGCGCCCAGCCTGCGGATGTCGCATGTAGGACCGTCCATCCCTCTTGTCAATAGGTCCTCATTGTCTGCCTAGGGGAGACTAGCGTCCCCCATATTACTGATCAAGAAGAAATCCCCAAAGCCTTCATAGCCTCACAGAGTGAACAACACCGCCCCAGTCACCCCCAGTGCTCAAATCAGTAATATCTAACAGCACGCACTGATGCATCCATACTGATTACCATATCTAGATATGCATATGCGTTTGACTGGTATAAGGGCAACGGCCGAGTCCGCCTGAATGACTTCGAAGCGCATTACGCATCTGGAAGAGAATATCAAGCGAGTGGGTTTCTAATGCACTTCACCTGGCATGTTTGGCTAACCATCTGATTGTGCCTTGAAGATGCATACACAAAAAATGGCAAGAAGATATGAACCTCATATCATGATGAACCACAGGCGTCAACTAACAATCAGCTTGAATGCAGAGGAAGGCCCAGCTCGCCGGCTAGCTACGTTCAAGGTTTGTGCACCTTGGCTACCCTCTAACTTTCTCGTCAGGCGTGGCTCCCGGTTTCTACGGTACAGATGCGCTCGGGGCGCGAGGGCGGGCTGCATCGTGATAACTAAGGAATACGAACTCATGCGAAATCGCTGTATTATAGTCTATTATAGTGTTTCTTGTTGTATTGTAGCATGTTTTGTAGCGCATGGATCTGGTATGAATTGTTAAAATGGTTTATATTGTTCACGGTGATGCCAACGAGGAAAACCGAGCCGAAGCGTGCGATTATATCGTACAATCCATGATGTTTGCCCCCGTTTTTCGGATCGATCATAGCAGATAAGTATTTGAATATACTAATTCGATACAAAAGTCTCGGTTGACTGAACGCCTATCGTTTTTCTTCGTAGTGCTCCAAGATACATATGTAAGAACGCGAGGGAAAACGTGAGGGAATGAGGCTTTACGGGCGAATTTTCACTGGGCTTGAAGTAGTGTCTTTGAAATGTCTCGGCCAATTCCAGCGGAAGCATGTATGTACTTGTAGTCGTATCTAGTTGAGTACTCAACTAGGTAGTTCTACCGTTGACGCTGGACCACCACCGTCGAGACTCGATATCGATGGCTGTCACTAGCACAGTCGTGTCGTCGACGCGCACTTCATCGTCATTCCCAACATGGATCATGCATGAGGTTCAGGTCCGCCTCAAGCACCAGGAAAAGTTTTTTGGTACGCGTAAGTCCCATAAAATTTCGACTTTCATCATGGATAGATACTCTCATTCTGGCGAAAGCGCCGTGCTTACTCAAAGACCACTGGCCGAGCCTGTTCTTTCGTCACCGAGTTCTTACACGCAATGGTAACATGTCATCGTTCGTTACCGTTATTACTCTCAGCTGATCCCGCTTACCAGAGCATTCTATTATACCTCTACTAAGTGGCTGAGAGTGACTGAGCGAAGTCAAGTTGTCCACAGGAGGACATGGAAGTGATAATCAAATTCGCAGGCTCCATCAGTCCCGTCTCTGTCAGATTGAGACTGTTGACGTGAGACAGGACAGTCAGGTAATTCCGGCAACATGCCAGAAAGGAATAAAACGCCTACTGATAAGGGCGGCTAATCTATTCTTACAACAGATCACTTTTGGAACAAGCAAATTTCTCACACGCTCTGCTCTCGGAAGGCGGGTTGGTCGGCGGTATTATTCAGCTGTCTCTACCCGGTCACCATAACGGAAAGATTCTCGCTCAGTCTAGGAGTCTCGAATATGCTCAAGAATATTAATTACGAGAAGCTGTACCAGAGCATTCCACTGCTCCCAGATAACATCTTTCGCACAAGATGATGCGTACCCAAACCATAGGATCCCTATATAAACTTCCCCGACTGTCCATCTCCCGCCCGAAACATCGTCTCTCAGTCTTACCCAGGTCCTTTGCGCGAGATACCCAGCCCATTCCCACACCGATCCAACGCCGCACCAAAATGTCTGGCTCCGCTGCTTTCTTCGAGGCTGTCCAGAACCGCCGCACCTACTATGCCATCAGCCCGGAGTCGACTATCCCTGACGAGAAAATCGAGGATATTATTGCCACCGCAGTGAAGCACGCCCCGTCTTCGTTCAACAGTCAGAGCAGTCGTGTACGTACCTCCTTGATCCACGGCAGCTTTTGTAGATATCTTTCTAAATCGTTGGTCCTCACAGGCCGTCCTCCTCCTTGGGGCAGAGCACAAGAAGCTCTGGGAAATCACGTTGAACATTCTCCGGGAGATCGTTCCGGCGGAGCAGTTCCCCGCCACAGAAACCAGGATCGGTGGCTTCGCGAACGGCCACGGCACCATCCTTTTCTTCGAGGATCAGATGGCCATAGAGGAGCTCCAGAAGCAGTTCCCTCTCTACCAGGACCGCTTCCCGACATGGTCGGAACACGCCAGCGTAAGCATCAAACATCCTCAACCGTTTTTAAGATGAGTTGCTGATTTGCCGATTGACATTTTGTCCACATAGGGTATCCTCCAATTCATCATCTGGACCGCGCTCGAGAAAGAGGGGCTTGGCGCTTCGCTGCAGCACTACAACCCCCTCATCTCCCAACAGGTGCTCTCTACCTGGAATCTTCCCACCTCGTGGTCCCTCGTCGCTCAAATGCCGTTCGGCAAGCCGGTTGCTCCTCCTGGTGAGAGGACGTACCGGCCGGTCGAGGGCGAGCGTCTCAAGGTCTTTGGAAAGCAGTAGTAGATGAGGGATTGTGCTGCTATTTAACTGTACCGTTGCAACATCGAACCTTGAACATCTAAATACATCAATAGATAGACAGTCATCGTACAATGTAGTCTTGCCGCGGCGCTAGTAAGCTTAAAGACTTGACTTGGATGATCATCGATCTTATCTAATCTGAGGTCTGTGACCATTGAGCGCCGTGATTATAATTGTCAAACACTGCCACCATACGCATCTCTTTCTTGTTCGACCAAGTACGTGTTCCAATAGCCAGGTGCGGGTCCCACATCAGAGAAGAAACCAACTACGCAGCAAGACGGCGGGTTCGGCCCATATTATTATTGCTACATGCTGGCAGACCGCTCCTGTCAACCCACTGATGGGGAACTCATCATCGCGCAAGAAATGGCTCGTGCTCGACAAAGAAGACATGGTAATAAGATGATCATAACCGAGGACGACGTAAGAATCATGAGTTCAGTGCACTACCTCATACTCATGCACAGTGACAGGACTCTCAGCAAAATTGTACTCTCAACACCTCGCACAGCTTCTCCCATCTCCCACACGAGCTCCTATTACACGTCTTCCGAGCAACAATACCGCCACTCTACCAGCATGACCCATCTGTCATACAGGGGCCGCGCAACCCATGGCTCGCAGCGCTGCGGGTCCGCAAGGCGCTCACGCTCACATGCAAGGCGTTTCTTGGGCCCGCCACGGAAGTCCTCTACGAAGATATCGTTATCCGGCGAATGGGCCAGATCCCCGCGCTTGCCCGCACTCTCGGGCCCTTTCCGCCCGCGTCCGGCCGCGATGTGGGAACGCTCGTGCGGCGCCTCAGAATGGACGGGTGCGTCGTCTGGGCGCCGTGTGCCCAGATTGTCCGTGAGGATCTCCGTCTGATCCTGCAGCGATGCACCGCGCTGCGGTCGTTTTCGTTCCATCCACATCCTCACTTCCCTTTTGTGGAGTATGCGGATGACGAACTCGATGGTAGAGACGGTTTCAATCCTTCTTGGCTGTTGCAGCCCGATTCCGACTGTGACTCTGTCGGACAGTCGCTCCGCGAGCGACTGTGCTCAAGCCTCCGCGTTCTCGATCTCGCTGTCACGCTGGATCAAGAGCTGCTTGTACGCCTTCAGTGGTTCCTCTCGGCTGCCGCAAATCTCACAGTCCTCAAGCTTGGTCCCGTTGTAGGAGAAGAGTACTCCGACGAGCTCCTCAGTCTTCCTACTCTCCGTCTTCCCGCTCTTGAGGAACTGAAGCTCCACGCCGACGAAGCGTCCAAGCGTCGTTTCAGCAGTACATCAGCACACGCTGGGCGCTCCCTTGTCTTCGTCTCCTTGAAGCGTCGTTTCAGCACTACATCAGCACACGCTGGGAGCTCCCTTGTCTTCGTCTCCTTACCGTCACCGGCTGCGAAGAGGTCCCGGAGGGTCTGCTACGAGCGCACGGGTCCCAATTGACCTACTTCCACATGTGCCATGGCTTCTCCTTCGCCTGGGAGGTTCCACAGTTCGCATTGCTGGAACGCCTTGGGGAGCTGTGCCCCATCATCGAGCACCTCGTTATCCCGACCTGGATCGAGGACCTGCTCGTCGTGAACTCGCCCACCCTGCGCTTCCTCGACATCTGGGGACACCATTATCCGCCTCGTGTCGTCAAAGAGGGGTGGTACGAGCTCTCCGAGACGAGTGCACTCCCGAACCTCAGGCGCATCCGGATCATCAGCACGATGCCCCAGTATTGCTGGGAGTCGACGCAGTGCCTTGATTGGCCACTCATATGCCACCCGACGGCTGTGGCTGGGGAGGAGCAGCACCTGTTCGCATTTCCGGGAGTGCGGGTCGTGCAGACGGTGTGGGGTATCCTGCACGACTACCAGGACGAGGATCTGTCGTGGAGTGGAAGCGGCGCGCCGGTGAGGCGAGACAACTCCAGAATTTACGAGGACGACGGGGACACGTCGCTCACGGAGTCGTCAGACACGGACTCGGAGACGTCGTACATCCCGAGTATCAAAGACGAGCTTAAGGATCTGGTTGGGGGTGGACGACTTGTCCCCGTTGCACAGTATGGCCGGGACATGATTTTGCGGATGTTCCGTGATAGTCAGGAACGGGACTACATGTTCGACGATGACGAATGATCACGCAGGTGGGTACTACCGTCGGACCCATCAATGTAGTCATCTGCAGTCGCTTACATCCTCAAGCAACTCTCACATACCAACTTTCTCCTTGACTATTGCCATATTATATTACATCACTTAGCATGTTGAGTGCTCGATCCTTGTGATGCTCAATTCTACCTCTAAGACGTACAGTAGATAGCGCTGTCAGCAAGCTGACGATGGCATGTCTCAGCGATCTTTGTGGTCCACCAAGGATTTCCCCGTACAATGCAGTCACGTTCACGCGACCACCGAATCGGGCCTGCCGCCGCAGTCGGGGTACGCCGGGGTGCGTCTCTGATCGGGAGTCTGTCCAACCTGCAGCCTGACACTGGTCTCCTCGCTCAACATGGCCATCACTCGCGAGCGTCCATCTCTCCGCCTTTCACTGCTCCCAACCCCGTTCTGCGTCCGTCAAGTGCAGGAGATCCCGCCGGAGTTACTGGAACAACTGACTGGAGACTCGAAAGAGGTCCTCTCCGTCACGCGAACGGGCCCGAAGCGCAGTGGAGGTGTATCAAAATCGCGGGTCCGATGGCATTCGGTGAGTCGTGGCGTCTGAGGAATCAAGTGTCGAGCTCTCTGTTCACACAGTCCGAGTCTGACTGATTGGATCTGCAGAGCTGATTTTCTGTTCACACAGTCTTGAGTCTGACTGATTGGGTTGATGTTGCTCTAGAGCTGATTGGGAGATCGTGTGTGACTCCACCACGCCTCTCAAGAAAGCGGGTGTTCCGGTTTGCGCCATCTCCACGTGGTACTTTCCGAGCTGCGCTCCATGTGTGTCAGCGATCTCTGACAAGTGTCGCGTCTGTCCTCTGGCACAGGAACACGGACTACATCCTAGTTCCCAAGGGTAGAGCATTGGATGCGGTCAAGGCCCTTCAGAGTGACGGAGGCTCTTCGACGAGACTGTGTCAGAACAACAACAGTGACATTGGACGTATGCCAGGGGCTAGATCGCATTCACTGCACGACTGACTCCTTTCGCACGAGCCTGTACTCGCAACCTCCACGACTCTCTTTCGACTCAAAGTGCGTAACTACACGATCTGCCGCTGCTAGGACAAAGACAGCTGCCCGACCTGTACCTGTCGTGCCCACTTCACCACTGCATTCGCTACGCATACTAGCTACAGTAGTGCGTCGAATCCCAATGGCGGCTGTGAGACCTTCTTGCTCTTGCTCTTGCTCGTAGCCATGCATGGCTCACTGGTTGTCCTCGTCGCTAGAAAACACTGATACTTCGCACCTGGTATCCCACGATTTATACGAGCTTCACCTCGAGCGCAGGTTTACGAAGCTTTGCTTGACTCGAAACACATCCTGCCCTGTCCAAACTCCTCTGCGGCAGTATACACATATACCATGCCATTCATCAATATTCAGGCGCATGCGCCCCATGGGTCCTAGTGTTCTCCTAACACCCACCCCCAAACTAGTTCGAATCCTGGCAAGGAGCGTCGGAGCCCCGGCCGGTACGCATTGGCACATGTCACAAAGACACGTCATCTTCCCCAGATACAATCTTCCTCCCAAAGCAAACCATCTCAACGTACGAACATTACCTCCCGATCGCGACTCGGATACTGTTACATTTTCCACGAGAATTGCGACGCAAAGAGAGTGGGACAGCGAAGGATGTCGTGGAGAGATAGAGGCCAGCGAAACGACTCGGAACATGGGAGACTCGGAACGAGACAAGGACAAGCACAAGCACAAGCACAAGGAAGAGAAAAGGACTCGAAAGGGAGCGTGAACATGAACGTGTACGGGTTGGACGAACTGCGTGAAGGCGATGAGGTAGAGTAGACTAGGGTAGATGCGGCGGGCGGGGGGTATGTATATATGCGTAAAGCGTAGACGGGTAGCAGACAGAGACGAGAGACGAGTGTAGTGCGTGCACGGGAGTGGAGGGAGCGACGACTGGTATCCAGAACGAGGAAGGGAGGGGGCTCTGTTCACACAGTCCGAGTCTGACTGATTGGATCTGCAGAGCTGATTGGGATCGTGAGCGACTTCACTATGCCTCCCCACATGGTACTTTCCGAGCTGCGCTCTATGTGTGTCAGCGATCTCTGACAAGTGTCGCGTCTGTCCTCTGGCACAGAAACACGGACTACATCCTAGTTCCCAAGGGTAGAGCATTGGATGCGGTCAAGGCCCTTCAGAGTGACGGAGGCTCTTCGACGAGACTGTGTCAGAACAACAACAGTGACATTGGACGTATGCCAGGGGCTAGATCGCATTCACTGCACGACTGACTCCTTTCGCACGAGCCTGTACTCGCAACCTCCACGACTCTCTTTCGACTCAAAGTGCGTAACTACACGATCTGCCGCTGCTAGGACAAAGACAGCTGCCCGACCTGTACCTGTCGTGCCCACTTCACCACTGCATTCGCTACGCATACTAGCTACAGTAGTGCGTCGAATCCCAATGGCGGCTGTGAGACCTTCTTGCTCTTGCTCTTGCTCGTAGCCATGCATGGCTCACTGGTTGTCCTCGTCGCTAGAAAACACTGATACTTCGCACCTGGTATCCCACGATTTATACGAGCTTCACCTCGAGCGCAGGTTTACGAAGCTTTGCTTGACTCGAAACACATCCTGCCCTGTCCAAACTCCTCTGCGGCAGTATACACATATACCATGCCATTCATCAATATTCAGGCGCATGCGCCCCATGGGTCCTAGTGTTCTCCTAACACCCACCCCCAAACTAGTTCGAATCCTGGCAAGGAGCGTCGGAGCCCCGGCCGGTACGCATTGGCACATGTCACAAAGACACGTCATCTTCCCCAGATACAATCTTCCTCCCAAAGCAGACCATTTCAACGTACGAACATTACCTCCCGATCGCGACTCGGATACTGTTACATTTTCCACGAGAATTGCGACGCAAAGAGAGTGGGACAGCGAAGGATGTCGTGGAGAGATAGAGGCCAGCGAAACGACTCGGAACATGGGAGACTCGGAACGAGACAAGGACAAGCACAAGCACAAGCACAAGGAAGAGAAAAGGACTCGAAAGGGAGCGTGAACATGAACGTGTACGGGTTGGACGAACTGCGTGAAGGCGATGAGGTAGAGTAGACTAGGGTAGATGCGGCGGGCGGGGGGTATGTATATATGCGTAAAGCGTAGACGGGTAGCAGACAGAGACGAGAGACGAGTGTAGTGCGTGCACGGGAGTGGAGGGGGCGACGACTGGTATCCAGAACGAGGAAGGGAGGGGAAGGGGGAGGCAATGAGAAACGAGAGGGAGGACACAGAACCGGTACCGTGACACAGCATGAAGGAGAGAACAAAACCCAAAAAGAAGAGAAAGAATGCATGAAGTACACGTACACGATGCTGACTGAACCTGGTGTACTAAACCGAACCTGAAGTACTGAAGTACTAAATCCTGAAGCCTGAGGCATTGAACCGAAACGAAACGCGATGACAGCTGAACAGTTGACCGGCCTGCCTGGTAGATGATGGTAGATGGTAGGCATAAAGAAAAAAAAAGAGAGAACGAGGCAGAAACGCAGAACGCCAACGCCAACTGCGGCGTATGTATATGATCACTCACGTCCGACGCCACAAACGCAGTGGACTGAGAGTGCCAGAAAGAACGGAAGACAAGCACCAAGCACCAAGCACCAAGCACCAAGCACCGAGCACCGACGTCAGACGTGCGACAGAGAGCACGAGCACGAGCAGCGAAAGTACGTACGTGTACAGAGCCGTGTACACTTCAACCGAGTGCGTTAATGTGCGTATATGTGCGTATATGTACACCACGCTCCGCGTCGCGTGCCGATTCCTCGTATACATGGGGCATTGTGGCTGGGAGTGGGATGGGGATGAGATGGGGATGGGATGGGGAGGGGGAGGAGGACGAGGATCCGATGGCTAATGCGACGGCGTGGCGGCCCCATGGCCGGGTCATGATGTAAAATAAGATACGAGGTAGGGGGAGGAGGGGGAGAGGGGGGGGCTCATGACGGTGCGGAGAGCAGTGAACAGGAACACGGGGGAAGGGAAAGACGGGGGCGGATATAGACGGGACAGGATGGGAGAGTGAGAGCGGGAGGAGGGGAGGGTGAAGTTTGAAGATGGAGCACATGAAGCATGAACGATGAAAGTATGAAAGTGAGAAATAAGAAGTAAGAAGTACCGAGGATGATAGAGCCGTGAGAGCAGCCGGCCGGATCGCAAACAGTGTCTGTGTGATGTTTCGACAAAACAAGAACGCGGGAGGTAGGTTATGAAGGAACAGGACAAGGACAAGACACGGACGAGGTGCGCGAGTGCGCGGGCCGGAGGAGGTGCCAATGTGGACGCCGGGGGAGAGGAGAGGGGCTCGCCGAGGTGCAAAGAGGACAGTCGCAAGGGCGCGGGAGGTCCGGCAAGTTACACATTGCAGGAACGCCAGACCTTTGGGCCGACAGGCAGACGGACGCTGCTGGTCTGAGATGCGGACGCGTGAGTCATCTCTCCGTCCTTCCAAGGCCTCGGTAGGAGTCGATACGTCAGCAGCATCGAGCCCATGCCGGCCTGTAGCCGACAGCGAGAAGGCGGCGGCGTGGCAGGGACGCCACAGGAGACGCGCCCGAGAGGATGGCGAGGTCTGGGGCGGCGCGAGAAGAAGGGGGAGGGAAGGGGGGGGGAGTAGTGTGTGCACGCATGGTGGGAGAACCCGCGAAGGACGTGAGAAGGATGATGTAGGATGGGGACAGGGTGGGCGGAGGCGATGCAGGGAGGTTGGAGCGACAACATACAAAAAGCGACGAGTTCATGAATGATGGGGCGAGACGCGAGCCAGATGAGAGACCAGACGTGAGACATGCATGGGTACAGACAGCCGTGGAGACGTGAGAGAACGAGCGTATGCGGATGCGATGCGAGGACCCTAAAGAGCACATATGTTCCACGTTAGCGCCGTCAACATGGATAGTGAGGATCGATGACTTGCCGGACAAGACAGACACACTACATTAACACCTCCCCTCCAAGACCGAAGAACGAGAGCTGCGTAAAAGATGAAGGGGTCATAGGATTCCTGAGTCCTTCAACGCATTCTGCAATATCGTCTCCTTGACCGCCGCGAACACTAGTCGGATGTTTGATGTATCGGTGGCCTGTGTTAGACTGTACAATCACTGTTAGCGGCTCTGATCGGGATCGAGATAGGGCCGAAGGAGAGCCAGAAAACGGTACTCACTGGGGGTACACGCTCAGCCGTGCCCTGTTCGCCTGCATGAATCGCCACAAGATGTACTTCGCCGCCTTGTTGATGTCGGGCCCGCCGGTATACTCGGGGAAGTATCGCTCTAGAGGTACTTTTGGCAGCTTGCTCTTAAACACGTCGATCTTGTTGAGGAAGAGGATGATTGATGTCCGTAGGAACCATCTTGAATTGATGACGGACTCGAAAAGAATGAGCGACTCCGCCATTCGTTTCTGCAGAGTGGGGCGCGGCGGATCAATGGTGAGGAATGGGAAGAAGACGCAAATGTGACACACCTGATTCCGATCTTCCAACAGCACCTGATCGTACTCGCTAAGCGCAGTGCAGAAGATTATACTCGTTACGCTCTCGAAACAGTGTATCCACTTCTTGCGTTCTGACCGCTGCCCACCCACGTCGAACATGTGTATTCTGGGCAAAGCTTGTCAGCCACCATGCCAAAGTGTACAGACAAGACATCACAGCGCGACAGGCGAATGTATAATGGTGTCGGATGTAGATACGGTAGCGGGGATAAGGGGATGAGGATGACAGGGACGACCGAGACACGAAGACTTACGATAGTGGCCCTAATGAGAACCGGGTCTCTGTAATGCCTCTACTTGTCGCTCGCGCTCGTAATACATCATCCTCGGTCGGAATGTAATTTGGCGTTCCTATTTGGAGGGCCTCGGTGAAGAAACTGGAGAAGGGTTATGAATGTCAGCCTCTGCCAGTAACACACTGCCATTCCGCGACACACGCTGCCGCGCGTGTCGGACATGCTCAGCTTGGTAAGCGCCGGTGGTCAGGCGGTGGCGCAATGTAGAGAACAACTTCATCAGGCCCTCTGAAGAGAGCTGAAGGACAAGCACCGTGACGGTGAATGCGCAACGTTTCGCATTGAAAAGACTTGAGCGATAAACTCTGGCGGGATGTCTGACATTCAACCGCCAGATATCCAGCCCGATGAAGATCACCAGACCGGTTGCAAGCCCTACCGGCGAAAGAGAGAGGAGACGGGGAGATGTCAAGGATGAACTTACTAGCTTGCACTGTCCATGAGATAAAACTCGCTACTGTGATCCATAATCTTGGGAATGACGGGGTCCTTCCAGAGGTCGTAGATGGCCTGGGCCATCTCCTCGGAAAAGTAAAAGGTGGGAGCGGGGTTGATAACATAGTCAAGGATCTTCTCTGTGCGGGCGCGGTTGGAGGGATCTTCGCAGTCCATGCCAAGCTTGCGCATGGCGAGGATGATGTGGTGTGCAGAGTCGAGGAGGTTCTTGTAGATCGTCTGGCGGTAGGCGTTGCGCTCCTCTGGGGTGTAGCCGTTCTGGTGTATGATCTTCATCTGCTTGACGATCGTGCTCTTTCCCGACTCGCCGGAACCGAGGAGGAGGATCTTGCACTCTTTCTTGAGCTTGCGGGAGTCCTCCTCGATCTGCTTATCTATCTCCTGGGAGCGGAGCTGGGCCTCGCGGTCTTGGGCGGACACACAATTGCCCATTGGTGTGTGGCTGGTGGTGGCCAGGGCAAGAGCCAAAGAAGGGGATGGAAGCCAGCAATGAGGAGAAGAAAGATGAGTGAGTGGCAAAGAGACTTTGTTGTGTTTGTTGGGAGAACGCGGGAGAAAGAGTGAAGATGGGAGAGTTGGTCGTGATTCTGCGGAAGGAATTGGAGAGTAAGAGGGTCGTGGGGAGGTCGTGGATGGGGAAGCAGACAGAGAGCGCAAAGGGCGGGGACGGGGGAGGCGGTCGGGAGGGCGTGGAGAGGAAGAGACAAGGGAGGGCGGTCACTGGCTGGCGTCGGCTCGCCCAATCCGTCTGCTTTGTTCGACTGTCAGTCATCACTACTACTCGAGACCGTCACTCTTTGTACAGCGCCCAGTCACACCCAGTCACATTCTCCGAATCCACGCCGGCATTTTACCATATATGGTATCCAGTATGTAACAGGCGTTTGATTAGTATGGAGTCTGCATTACTGTTGCGAGGTGAATATGCAAAAGTAAACGTAAACGACAGAGGCGGAGGTGGACATAATTATTAATATCGACGTCAACGCTGGACAAGGACAAAGGACGCAAACGTAAACGACAGTGGACAGAATTATTAATATGGACGATAACGCTGGACAAGGACAAAGGAGTGGGCGTGACAGTGACAGCTGCGTAAGCAGATACTGCTCATCAATCCCCCGAGACGCCGGGAGATTAAACCATCTGTCAAGACGTCTCCTGCCCACGCGGAACACATCCACGCGCACCTCCGTCCAGAAAGACCAGCACAATATCAAGACAGCCACCCGCCAGCCACCAACGCCAACTACGAGCAAGCCGCCGCCACGAACAGACCGCGCTGCCCGAGAGACGATGTCGACGGCGCACTGCTGGGAGGGCGTTCATTAGCGCAGCTTCCGCCACCAGCAGCAGCCACCACCATCGTAATATATCCTCCCCATCCTTCAATCTCCAGATTCATCACCCCACCTCCGTGCCGGCCGCGGCATCCTCCCTCCACTTTATCTTCTTCTGGACATGCCCCAGGCACACCCACACTCCCTCTCTTCTCGATTACGCACAAATGCACCGCTTCAACCCTCCCAGCCGCCGGCTCTCTTCATTACTCGCGAAATGGGCGTTTCGAGTACACGCTGATGATTGATGTCCATATATGAACGCGCGAGTTCGTAGCCTTGCTCCGCGCTGGTACTAAGTGCTGTCTTCATTCATACTCTGTGAATGTTCATGTGCTGTCTAGGATCCCGGCCAAACGATCAACTTCCGGGTAGCTATAAATCATTTATCCTCCAGCCTAATCCATCCACGAGCAACAGATTGCGTCGTCCACGCTCGTCCACGCCATCCTCACACCGGCGATCGTCGATCATCCGGGCAAGGTTCGCCGCGCTAAAAGTAATGTAGAGACCGCTGCCGCCACCCACGGAGGAAACATACGGCCAAATACGGTGGTGGCGCAGCATCGGTACCGCGCGTCGTCCAGCAACATATCCCGGCGGGACCGGCCAATTCCTTGACGATCGAGGACGGCCTTCAGAAGGGCGTGTGAGCCTGCCAAGGGCATCTGCGCTGCGAGCGCGATGCTGAACGAACAATGCATGATGCCGATCTGGAGGTTTGCTCAACTCATGGCTCCGAGAGTGTATGTACTGTGTAGCCAGTGTTGACAGTCTGACAGTCAATCAGGATCACGGGAGGATGCAGTGGACGACGAGTCGCTCGTCGAGTCCGTAGTATGGCCATCATGTAGTCTGCACTGCACCGTTTACTCACTTGCGGTACACAGACAGCGATGATACCATCTTCCACAACACGCGCGCTCACCTACATACACGCGTATGGCCCACACTAAGTACTAACGCGTGGCGGCCAGTGCACTCCATACACATGCAAAGGTGACGAGCACGGCTCTCCTGCATTGACCTGTCCCGGTAATCATACACCGCCACACCGCGATCTGCCTATCATTCGTCGCACCTTGAAGTTGATTTTCTGAAAGCACAGGTCCTCCATGCGTTCTGTCCACGCCCCCCGATTAATTTCAATAACCATCGGCATCGGCATCGCAGCCAACACGTCGTCCATGTCCCACGTCCCGCCACTCGCGCCCGCCTTCACGTTCAGTCGTCGCTCGACCGACTCTCTAGATCTCCATCAGCATCAAGTACATAGTGCCAAGTGCGTTCTCGCCTCCTTCGCCTTCGCCTTCGCGGTGTTCGTCTCCGGCTTCCCTGGGCCCCAGACGCGCGAGCGCTGCACCTTCCCCTCGCAGTGAACATACATCCGGTAAGTACATACCGTACATCCGTACCCGCCCCATCCCGTCCACTGCGCAATCAATATGAAGGGAGTGGGCATGCACAGCCCCCCACGTCGCACAAAATTCGTTATACCGTATACGCCCACGGCCTCCGGCCGCTGAGACGCACTAGTACCTGGCCATGTGCAGGACTCGGGAGACGTGCTCACCGGCACCTCGGGCCATCCGTCATCGCGTCCTCGCCTCCTCGCGTCATCGCATCCTCGAGGAAGTGCCGGACGCGCGCACCCCGGCGGTATGCAGTAGTACATACGTGTCTGGGTGGAATGGTCTGCGCACGATATGGTCGCGTCGCGTTCCACGCGCAGTCCCCTGCGCAGACACATGCCAAGCTCAAGCTCAAGCTCACGGTCAAGGTCAAGGTCTCGGTGCTGTAGAGGGATCTGGCCGTGATCCTGACCCGGGACGGTGCTTGAGCGAGCGCAACCGCCGGACCTGCGGAGAAGCTGCGAAGCTGAAGCGGCAGCGACGTTGTCCAGATAGCCTGCGGTCCGGGTGGATCTGAAGAAATTCGTGAGGAGCTGACCGTCTATTCTCTCGGTAATAACATAGGAACGGTCTCTTTGAGTGTGGGGATATGCTCTAGGTTCCTCTCTGTTCGCTGCCACATTTTCTCAGGTCAGGAGTATGTACTAGGCAGGACTGACGACTGGGACGCGCACCCGATCCTTCGGCATTGTCTACTTGCTGGTGTGAGAGGTCCGCTCCCTCGTTCTGCCTACGACGACTAGCGGAGACATGTCGTGCACGGAGGCGGTTAGTACAAAGCACGCGCCGAGGGAGTGGGTACTCGCGACATTGCAGCATGACCGCAACCAAGCCGAACGGGAACAGGAACGGGAACGGAGGAGGAAGACCGCAACCAAGCAGAAACGGCGGGAACGGGAATAGGAACGGGAACGGAGGAGGAACGTACGTGAGAGCGCGGAGACTGAGCGGAGGCGGAGGTGCTGAGGTGCTGCGGTGCTGCTCATGATCAGTGTAGACTCGGTCCCCATCCAATCCCCTGATGAACTCTGAACCTCTCACGATCAGGGTAATGTGGGTCCCCATCCAATCCCGGTCAGTCGGTGACATATCTACAGCACATACATACATATAACTGGGCATGCCTGGCCCTGATCATGGTAAAGTCATTGTTACTCACGCATCTGGACTCTGGCCAAGATCCCTGCTGGTGCCGGCGGTATGCAGCGGCTGTGGTAAGCAAAAAGGGACCGAGTCGAGGCGTGAAACAGACAGTGTCGCACACCTCTGCTACGATCCTGCGTAAGACCTATGTGAGTATGTATGAGTATGTATGAGCAATGAAGAATCGTCGTCTCCCGAGAACGGCTACCAACTGAGAACATCCTTCAAATCCCTCGTTGAGTGTGGCGTTTGTCCGAAACGTCTTGTCATCGCTATATCATCCCTGTAAGCCTGACTGTTGTCAGTCCATCTGTCACGTTCTGTTACGCAGGAACATGGCCTTGTGGGAGTGCCCTTGTGTCATCTGTTGGCCCGGCCATCTGCCTACGTTCCAACAGACAGAGGGTGAGTGCGTGTATACAGCCATTCTCTGTAGCATGGTAATGACCTCACTGTTGAACTATGGACTATACATATGTACAAATAGATCATGTTTTTCTTTCGGTTTTAGACACAGTTCTACTCAGGTACATGTGGTTACTTGGCTTATCTATTGTCCAGTCTATTTCCAGTGCATTCTACTACGCTCCGGACTCTTCAGATATTGTCTAGTTATACCTGGGCTGTACTAGATCATTCCTTGTGATCATTCCTAGCTATCATTCCTTGTGATCATTTTGAGCTACCATTCCTTGTGATCATCCTTTACAATCATTACTATGTC
>KN050261.1:3566-19844 GCA_000743315.1 Lignosus rhinocerotis TM02
AGTAACATTTCGCACAACATCGCACAACATTCAAAATGTTATCTGAGTGTTAACTTTCACAAACTCCAAATAACATTTAGTCTTCTATTCTCACTTTATTCTAATGTTATGCCCCACAACATCAGGGGTTGCCCTCGGTGAGTCCTGAAACGGCATTTTCTGGCCAACTTTTCGAGTTCTATATTCTTTCCGTTTCTGTGGCCCCCCAATTGGTATACGAAGATTCTATTTCTACTAATCTGTTTTGTAATCATTTCTAGGTGACCAAAAAATCTGGTCGGCCCGGCGTGATAGCACAGATTTCCGAAATATCTACATCTAGATTATCAGTATCCTCATATGGAGTGAAGTGTGGTGAGATCACGCCGACCAAGATGATCCGCCCGCAACGTAAGTTCCAAAGAGACGCGAAAGGTGAAGCGCATATAATACATTTGCATCCAAGCCCGTACTTGGCCGTACCCAGATGTGATTGTATAGGAGACATACATTATTGAACCCATGAATTTATAGCTAGAGGTCGTCACCAGCAAAACCACAACTCTACATCACAAGCCCGCATGTCTGCACCGCAGACCATGGGTTTCGGTAATCCCTCAGATAGCCTGCTTTTTGGAAAGTTTTAGCAAACGTAGTAACCCCTCCAGCCACATCACGCATTTCGCAGACGGACGTACCTTTCGCTGATCCCCCTGCTCGAAGTCCCCGGGCCTTTCCTGCTCTCGCACGACGCGTGGCCATCTTCGGCTTAACAAGTCCCGACAGCACGTGTATATCGGTGGGAACACTTCTCTGAGACCCCTTGCGACCCATGCGCTGCTGAGCACCGTCACAAATCCGTCTAATCCGGACCTGCTGGTCTATCGCTTTTGCAGCTGACCGCTCGAAGTCCTCAAAGTTGAGGTACGCCATCGTGGTACCGTCTCCTGGTAGGGGGTGGAGTAGTTAGCCGTTATTGGTTCTTGGACGCACAGACTGGGGCGTAAGATGAATGCATGCGTACCGCGTCGTTCAAGGGTGACTGGAGGGGACAACGCTCGCAGCGCCCCAGCAATGTCGTCAGGTAATGGCTGACCCTGCTTCCAGAGGGGCCGGGAAGCGAGCGTCGATTAGTAACACGGCAATGACGCTGTACACATACTATACGAAGCAAGCACATACCCTGAAGAGGCGCGTCAAATCGGAATGCGACGCACATACGACGTCTGCGCCCGATTGCTGGAGGGAAGGATCGTGAGGACAAGGTGACAACCCGATACTAGAGAACAGAGTTCACACAGACCTTTAGCAGGTAGTCTGAGAGGCACTCCTCTGGATCAGCGAAGCGCCGCTAACGTTGTAGTGAGAACTCGCGGGTACGACAGCGATAGGCGGACGAACCTGCGCTCCGCCAAACCCAAAGTCTTCGTCGAAGCACTCCTGCTCTGAAACCACTTGCATGTCCGACGAAGGAACAGTCGACGACGTCGATGGAGGGCCAGGAGGTGGCAGCTCGTGCGGTCCGGCAGCAGCAACGATCTTTGTGAGAAATTTCCAGCTGCGTTTCAACCTGTAGTATTCTATAAAGATGCATTGGTTCGGCTCCAGGTCTCCCGGGGATTTCGAAAGCTCGTTCCATTTGGTCGCCAGCTCCGGGGGCCCAATGCGGGTCTCGATGTTGAACTCGTGTGTCTCTCCAACCTTGACCTCGAACTTGGCGTTCCCAGATGCGGGGAGAACATTCAGGTTGCAGCTCCCGGAAAGCTGCATGCTCGAGTCCGTCTTCTCGTGGTGGAATGTCGCCGCGGCCCAGAGTGCGGTCTTGGTGAAGCCGTTGACGAAGATGATGTCCTCCTCCTTTTTGCCCAATCCCAGAGTGTCGTTCGCGAACTTCAACCAATTGGAGATGTTCCGCTTGATGAACTGCTCAATCCGCAGTCGGCAATCGAGGTGCGTCCTGTGTGCGTGCGTCCTAAGGATTAGGAACGCTCCGGATGATTTCGAGGACTTGAATTCCCAGCTGGATCCAATATTCACAGCAGATCCGCTGATAAATGCATGTACGCCGTCATCAGTGATTGTGTTTGCGTATATAAAATAACTGCATACCCCAGAGAAGCCTCGCCAGTAGCATTCAGGTATTGGATGGTCTTGCTGGCGAGCGCGGATTCGGTGATAACGCTGGGCATGTAATGTTGAGAGAACGTGCTCGGGATTACGAAGGGCTCGTATTGATCGGGGTTGCCTCGTTTCTTGTTACGCTCCGGGTTAACGGCGCTAAACAAGAAGTAGAAATGACCGTGGTCGAGGTAGCCGACATCGCCTATCTCGACCTGCCCCATCTCCTGGTCAGGTTCTGGACACCAGAGTGGGTGCCCATCCCCACGCCGCGCAAGCTCCTGGGCATAGATGTCGTAGTACTTGATGTCTGTGGAGGACATGGTGAGGACAAAACGCAGGGGACTGCCAGATTGTAGGGACTCACGCTGTCCAATATGTATCGGGTTGGCGAGCGGCGAACTGCGCGAATATGAACGGACAGGGCTCTATGCCCACCCTCGTGTCACCTCGAGACAACACGAGTTAATCGCACGGCGAACAAGCGTTAGTGCTGGCAAATATATACTGTACGTCAGACTGCTAGTAGGCCCTAAGGCCTGAGTCACCATGCCCCATGGTGGACTCATGCTGCGGTTCGAACATGTTTGCATGTGCTAACCTGGATCAAATCTAGGATGGATCCGGTTCATCTGACTCCATGATCACTACTCATCCAGTAAGTCGTAACCCAAACTGATCCGACTAGATAATGAAGGCGGTAGCGAGGATAGAAGGATCCTACTAGGCGCCTGAATCGGCTGCTTTTTAGATGCAGCGTGTAGGCTTGGGTAGCAGTAACACGTGTCCCACCTGGCGTGGGAGGGTTAAACTGGGGCAGGACGAGGGCTGGTGGACTGGAAAGTGTTAATTGTGTAGCAACCTGTCGGAACTCCACCGACATTGATGACGGCAGCAGTCTCTGACTCGGATCGCTACGTGTACTACATTATCCACGATATATCACAATGGTGTACAGAGTTTAGCGAAAAGTTTCTTACTAGGGGTAGTAACAAGCGAGTTTGAACTTGTTTGTCCCTGTTTGTACTAACCTGTAGTTCACGAAGTTCCCTAAGTAGTTGGACCATATTACCACACAACCACTCTACGTGTTCACGTTGGCAGATTGCAATGACTCCCAGTGAACAATTGCAACTTGAACAATTTACACACAAAGCTAGGATCAGAAGAGACTATGTGTTACGCGGGTCATGGCCTGTCGACGAATGCCATCGCCGGGCTCGGCCTTAGTCCGCTGAGAGAAAAGTGGCTCCCGGCCCGATGATGCTCAAATGAAGCTTGAAGCTTGAAGCCTGGCCCGAGGATGGCGTGAGTCGAAGGTGCGTGCAATGCGTGTTGGATGTCAACGAAGCACAACCACCTGCAGGTTGGAAGCAGCAGCAGCGAGGTTGGCAATCTGATTCCGGTCTGGCGCAGCGATCGTACGGTGTTGTTCGAATTCTAGGTTCGTCTCGGGCTCGAAGAAGATTGATATATTGCAGGAGCATCCCGAAATGCCGAAGCTCAAGAAATAGAAAGCATCGCGCTCCGTTGTGTGTGCAATGCATGTTCGATGTCAACGAAGCACCACCAGCAGCAGGTCGGAAAGCAACGCAGGGGAGCCCGCAATCTGGTTCCGGCCTGGCGCGTGTCGTTCGAATTACATGTTCATCTCGCCGGTCTCGAAGAAGATCTACACATTGCAGCAGCATTGCCGAAGGTCACGAAGTGGCACCTATCGCGCAGAATCAGTGTTTCTTCAGGCTCATTGATTCCGCTGTAGAACTTCATCGCCATGCGGCGTGCAACATAGCTTTGCAAGTCTGCGTCTTATAACTAGGGCACAATTTTGCTTCCGATTGTCCAACACAATCTGCCACCCCCTGCCTCTGCAACATGTCGACCGCTCCGTGGGATATCTACGAGCAATCCCTATCTGCTTTCAACCAAGGGCGTGCGCTATGGGCTCCAGAGCCCTCTGCCGAGTTCGGGCCAGTCCGCCTAGGCGACGTTGGCTACATCAGTCGCGGCCGCTTTTGTTTCATGTTCAACACCACCGTTGGTGCAAACGACTCGCAGAATATCAACAAGCGAGGTGTCCCCATTGGTCATATACCCTTTTCATATCTCACGCATAACGTGCTCACGGAGACACTGGAGCGCAACGATTTTTGCGGGGCGGGAATACAGTCTCCTAGTGGCAATCGAACAGTCTCCGTACCCACGTGCGTTCAAGTAGCACCCCACCATTGTCTTATCCGTACTGATTGTGACTTGTAGCCAGGACGTAGGCAGCGACGTGACGGCATCAGGTAGCACTTACAAATGCACAGCGTCGTCGGGAGCCCTGCTTTTGGTCAATGGGCGCGCAAGGTCTGAGCTCCTGAGCTGCGACAAGGCCATCCGGGACTACATCTTCCAGCACTTTTCGAGCTGGGTCGACTTCGCGCGCAACACGCTCGGGATCGATCTCGAAGCGAGAGACATCCTCTTCATTCACGGCTTCACAAAGTCCGCGCAATGGGGCACTGTCGCGTTCTACGACGCCAATCCTGGAAACAGCCGCCTCATCATCACCGGAGGCGGCTTCGCTGCTGGGTCCAACGACGAGCAGTGGCATGTGACGATGTCTGGAGCGCCGAACGCCATGGTCTTCGCCCGCGCTGGACCAATGGATCGTGCTCCCGATCGCAGGCGCACCAGCCCCAATGACGAACTGATGGATCAATGCATCTTCATCCAGTACTATTGGGTGAAGACGAACTTTTTTCGTCGCTCTCTGCGTGCTGCTGCTGGTCCTCACAACCTTCTTCACGACCCGCGCGGCGACTGGTCCACTGCATGTATTGCCCGATGTCCTGCGTTATCGTGCGACGAGCAAGCTGACGAGGGAATCACCCTCAAGGCGCGTTGTTCACTCCTTATCGCTGACACCGCGCCTGACACCCTGTATCAATTTATGTAGCATCGAGACTTCGGAGGTGTTCAAGATGCTCCCAGAGTCACGCCGCAGGTGCGAGGATCCTATTTTCTTCATCAAAGTGATCGTGTTTTAGAACCCTGAATAGCACCAGGAAATTCATCCTCGTCCATCGTCGGTGAGCGAACTCATGTCTCTAGGGCACAATGATTCTGCTGTGACTCTGATTATTTCTCTATTTAGTCGCTACTACTATCCAGGCCTCAATCGATCCAGTCAAACCATCGAACCACTGGCACATCCACACGCTTTCTGGTAGGTACTACAGTACACTCTCCCCACCTATCATTAACACATTTGGAGGAGGAGGCATCCGACTCTTTACCAACACGATCTCCCTCTGAAACACGTGGCGATACAACATATTGGGCATTATTACGCCACCGCGGGACCATGTGTGGCCATGATATCCCGAGCTTCGCATACCCCACCCCTGGGAGTCTACCACTTGTATTCTAGACAATCATTGAGATATAGGTGCAGGAGACGCGTGCAAGGTGAATGGGCTGGGAAGCCGCTGTGGAGGGGCATAGACATGCATGTTCAGTAACTTGATGCGATAATCACGGCGGCGCAACTTCGCGCGCGGATTTGGATGAGGTTTTCCTCCAGCATAAAGCCTGCGGCTTCCTCTCGGCCCTACAACACTAAGAGTACCTACACCCTGAGCAAAGAACGAACAATCTGCGCCATTGGGCTAGCCAACAGACAATGTCTGTCTCCGAGATACCACCTCGGACGCTCTAGCAGTGATCCCGATGGCATTGGATCAGATGCGACAATGGATTCGAGTATCATAAAGATGGAAGTAGTTTCCTGAAGTGATAGCGAAGGAAGACCCAGCGCATCATAAACCACCTATATGGGACGAGCCTGGAGCTTGACTCGGAGCAGAGTAGCTGAACACTATAGTAATGGCTGCCTGGCTACATGCTCTATGAGACTGGTGAGCTGTGGCTTGTCGGTGATCCCCATGAACAAGATGAGTTTGGCGCAACTAGGTACCTCCATATTCTCTGATCGAAAGATGTAACAGTCATCGGTTGTGAAATGTGAGACTCCAGTTGCAAGCTCAAAGAGCGTTTGCAGCGAGGGTGCTGTCACTGCTGTCAAGTTGTCATGCTCAGTTCCGTGCTCGTGACTCTCCATGGATGGCATGCCTACCAGGTGGGCCAGATGATCTAACATCACCCGGGATGAATAGCATCGGATCAGGATTGTCTATGTACTTCTGAGACAAACCAGCGGGTGTATGACACAATAATTCGAAACGTCGCAGGAGAACAAGAAATATCTAGAGTATATCGATGAGCCGATCTATATCAATGAGGAGGCTGCAACAACTTGTCGAAACCCGATCCACCAAGTCCCAGATATCAGAGGGAATCCGCGGGAGGAGCGCCGTCGGGCCCCTCCAGTACCTTGATTTCTTCCGCAACCTCCTCCGCCGCACCCATACCCGCCGCGGCATCCTTCTCTACGTGCGCGGCATCCTCCGTTTCAACGGCACATTTGACGTCCCACTCCCTCACACCGACCTTTGCCCCGCACGCACGCCACTTTTCCCATAGGCGTTCACGGCGCTCAGCGCACATGCGGACGAGGGGGCCCCAGTACCTGTCGTGGTCGTAGACGAAATTAGCGGTGCCTTGCCACTCGCTGAGGAGCTGCGAGGGGTCGAAGAGGCCCTCGGCGATGCAGTCGGGGTTGAAGCGGAGTTTGGGGCGAGTCAGAGGGTCAATGAAGGGTGTGATGAGCTTGAAGAAGGCGTTTAGGAGGAAGGGGACGTTCGTGATGAGGGCGCAACCGAGGCGCTCAGGATCTATGGGAGGGAGAGGTGAGCGAAGTGCGTGCGGATCTCCTGGGAATGCTGTGGGGACATGAGGGATGCGTACAGTGCGTCTGAAGGATGTTTAGGACCTGAAAAGCGCACGATTGTGAGTGAACACGGGGCGCTAGTCCAAGGATTGGGTGTAATATTTACGGTTCGCGATGTCTGGAGGGAAGGATTCCTGGCCCGATCAGCGAAGTTGACCATAAGTGCAAGGGTTCTGTCCCGGGCGGAGATGAGTCAAACGGTCAGAGAACTCGCCGGTGAACGTACTCTACCCCAGGACCCATGAGGTCGGGTAGCCGTTCTAGTGCCCACACCACGAAGTGGACCTGACGGATGCTCTCCTCGGTATTTTGCTTGCTTGGACGGAGGTACAGGGCAGGTCGATGATATGAATCGTATCCCCAAACGACCATCTTGCCTGTGATAGCCTGTCGTGTATGAGCCGCATGTATATGAACGTGTTTCAGGCGCGGTACCTCAGGCTCGACGTATGAGGCCGTGATCACGTCATAGATGCCGTACTCGCGCCTCCATTTAAGCGTGGCTTCCAGTCGTGTAATTGCAGCTTGCGCACTCGCCCACTTCACGGCGCGCAAGAACCTGAGTCGGGTGTGTCATGACATGCTCTCAAAGGCAAATGACGACATACCTTATGAGACACTCGCAACTCTGGGGTGCCACCTCATGTTAGAGAGCTATTCCGCGCGAACCCTTCAAAACGTACCAGCCAGAACTTCTCCTCCTCCTTCAACGCGCCATTCTCCTCTCCTGGCAGCACATAGTCTTCCCTCTCGAAATGCTGCAAGACTTCATCATATAGCTTTTGCTGTACATCCGTGAGCTTAAGCTGTGGAGGCAGGACTGCAGGGTCGACCGCGAACTTGGGTGGTGGGGGCGACACGTAGATCGTTTCGTCAGAGAGTGCCATGCGTAGTGGTTGGAGAAGAGAGAGTACTTAGATTCAGTTGCAAGCGAGCGCGTGCCATTGAAACACGCCCCAGTTCTCTGGTTTTGACGGCGTCGTGTTAGCACGTGCACGTGTTTGTGCCACCTGCTGGGTCCTTTTTGGAGAATAAGGCTGCTTCAATTGAAGCAGCCGTTGTCCCCGATATTCATCGTCAGTAACGGCCTTTGCCCTCCCTCTGCTACGGATGAAACTGTTGCGATGGCGAGCAGAGAGACTCGCCACAGGGTAATTTCCCTCTACAAGGAGCTTCACAGGCTCGGTCGCGACTACCCCGACCCTGCGTACGTCCCTTTCGCTCACACGCCTTACTGGGACGTAGACACTAACCGCGCCTACCATGCTCCAGCTACAACTTTCACAAGAAGCTACGCGGACTATTTGAGAGTGAGTTTTGCCTATATTCTTTCAACGAGTTCATGTCCCAGACCGCTGAATGCCTTTGTAGAAAACCGGAACCTCACCGACCCGGAGGAGATAGAGAGGGCCATCAAGATGGGAGAGTACATCCGTAATGGTGCGTACTTGCCTGGTTCTCTTGCTATGAGGCCATAGCTCTTGCTGCCAGAAACGCTCGCCCTCTACTCGCTCCGCAAATACCGTCACCTCAAGCGCATGTATCCACTCGAATCGCCCACGGACCGGATACCATAGCCGGACGGACTCGAAGAATGCAGTCTTCTTTGTTGAACCTCTGATTGGACCAACCTCGTATGTATGATTAAGCAGCCAAATCGATTGTAAATATCTCTATCGTCACACGAGCGCTGGGCTCGCCCTGCTTATACTTGCAGACACTGGCAGCGGCCAGGCGATGTTAGTGCATGGATGGCATTGCGCCATGTTACTTTCAATGGCAAGTCTGTGGTTTTGAACTGCCTTCTGGTGGCCCAGGTAAGAGTCCTTTGATTCGAGTCTCCATGAAGCTGATATGTGGTATTGATTAGCCCTGTATCTGTGCATGCAGTCTCAATCCCATCCATCTCTATCTTCTCCACTCTTGTGGGCGGTTCTACACCTTTCTGGGACTGTAATGTGGGGAGACCATGCTTGTACCTCAGATAGGTGCCGGGAATGTGACAAATCTCATCACCTCGAGGCATGACCAGGTGGTATACCGCGAAGATCCCTGTCATCGCAATCTCTACAATGAGTCCCTTCTCGGACCTAGATAGGGTGTAGCACGGGTTGGATAAGGCTACTTGAAACTGACGTGCACCCGCGCGAAACTCGAAGTCTACAAGATATATTTCAGCGCTTCTCCTAACAGAAAGCAGTTCACAAGCTCTCTCGCGAGGGGTCGGTGTCGGAAGCTCACACGGCGTACCTGGTGATGGCTCGAATACAATCAGGAGTATCTAGTGAGTTAATTTTGACCACCATCAGCAACAAGCAGCACATCATGAAGGTAGACGGCGCCCCGTTCAGAGCTGTGATGGTGACTGCATGAATGCAAAACTTCTTTTTCTGCCTGCTATTGGATCCTCTCGCTATGACACGACTGAAGAGAACAATCACATAGGTCAGCGCGCCTTATCCACGAACTCTGATACTAGGCTAGCGCAGATGTGGTAAAAGAAGGGAGTGATTCTCAGTTCGTAACAGCATAGATGGTCCTGAGAAAGTGGAGAAACAAAAAGGTTGCCCCCTTCCTAACGGGTACAGTCAAATCCCCTCGAGTTCCCAGGAACATGAAGATTGGTCGCAGTGGACGGATAGGCCACGTCCGTTCGAGTTGGTGGGGGAATAGGCTCGACAAGTCTGTTTGTAATGAACCGCTTCCCGCCTCGTCCATTTCCGAAAAACACAGAACCAGAGTCCAGGCTCCCCACTGCTTGCGCAGGCGCACCCGACTCGGCAGCGTTCAACAGTTCAAGTCTGTACTTGTGGCACTGTGCGGGCCGCTTCCATATCGACCTACGATCCGCGGAGATACTGCGCAGGTACACAATGGACGCCTGCAGAGTGCCCTGGTATTGCTGCTCCCGCGTCGGGACTCCCATCACCCGAGCGTTGCGAGATCCACCCTCCAACGACGAGTTGAAAGGGAACTCGTCGCACGATACCTGTCAGAGACCATACAGTCAACAGGCAGTCTTTTGGAATGGCAAGCATGCACACTCACCTTCCAGTACGCAGGGTTGTGCTGTTTTTTGTCGCACTTCCCGGCGTCTTGGAGTTGTTTCTTCACCCCCGTTGAACACACTTCGTTACGACGCCGGCCACAACTTGCGTTGAACGGATCGTACGTGAGCTCGATGCTGTTCCCGGAGAAGTCGGGATGCGCCCGGATGTTCGCGCAGATGTTTGGCAGTAGGTTGCAGTAGTATCTCAGCGTCGGGAGGACAACAGGCGTTTCCACGGATCCGCGGCATTTGTCGGGGCTTATTGCCTCAACACTTGCGACCTCATCGCCCGTAAGCGTGTTTGTCTCCCCCATGTAGACCTGGACGTCTCGCTTAGCGGAAGACGGGCTCGTTGCTTCAGCACACATCCCTCGATCGCCGTAGGGGCACGAAGGGTTACATTCGTCGTCAACTTCGTCCTTGGGATCCCGATGCAGAACCTGTAGATATTGGAGCATCAAGGAGGTGTTGGCGGTGACAGCCATTGAGTACCCCGACGGACAATCCAATCAGCCCCATCATTCAACAGATATGGCACAACTCACTTCATCATAGTTCAAGCCCTCAACGTAAGTCGACTGGAGACACGTTCCAGCGCAACATGCGGCATCAAGCACCAAGTCCGCCTGCAAAGGTATATATGTGAGTCTCGCCGTCACTGTACATTGCTTAAAATTCATACACCAGCACACGTTGCCGCGGCCGCACAAGCATGGTCATTGATGAACTCAGACGCAGAAATCTGCGGAGTTGTTAGTCAAGCCGCAATTCCTGGAGATGATGCGAAGTGCACATACCCGTCCAGATGTGATGTCTGCAACGCACGTCTCGACGAGGATGGCGCACGCATCGTCGGGTGCCAAGATACAAGAGGCATCAATAGAGGTATCAAAAGTGCTCATGTCAGATGCAGCAGATGCCCCGCGAAGGATGGCAGCAAGGATGAGAGCGAACTTCGGGGAAAACATTGCTAGTGAAGAGATCTTCTGTTGCGGCTAGAACATATGGCTGGGAGCCGGTCTTTTATGCAGCACTAGACGACATACCAGGCATTGCACGGGTAGAGCTATTTCACACCACTAAAAAGCATCAGTACCTGAAAGAGTATTGAAAAAGGCAGCTGACAGCTTGTAGACATGATGAACGAGGGAGAAGGTGGTCGTGAGCCTAGAAGAGCTAACATCTAGTGGGAGGAGTGAAATCCCCATGCACAGTGGAGACATGGGTAACGTCATCCGTTCCGTTCATCATTGTCAAGATATCAATGATGGTTCAGTGCGTATGTCAGATCCATGACAGAGCGGACAGAAGGGAGACAAATCGAAGGCGAGGAGCAACGTGAACACCGTATCGGTGCCAAACGCAGAGCTTTCTCCGTCCTTAGCTTCTTCAGATGCTGGGTCTCCCGAACGAACCATCACACAAACAATACCGGGCAGGGAAGATGACACTCAGCAGCTTGAAACCATCTTATACATTGCATACTTACTTCCGGTTGGTAACATGTGCTGAAGAATACCGCAGTCGCCCGACGTCACAGAGCACCAGCAGCAATGCACGAGGATGGCCGATGTCCCTGAAATCCCCGAGTCTTCCATGCTTGATCGCGATGTCCACGGCTGCGTTCTATAGCAACCGCTTCTCCGGCTACTCCGGAATCCGGTCATTATGATTTGCGTACCTGTTCTTCTTTGATTCTCCGGATCGCTTGCAATCGACATGCAAGCATCATGTCCAAGACGACGTTTCCCACTCATTAAGGCTGTGTCGCACACTCGTAATGCCGTAGTCTACTTTGACTCCTAGCCGCTCTATGGAGGACGTTGAGCCGGGAGGAGCCTCTAGGTTGCGCGCTGCTCACACACTAGACGGAACTCAACAAGAAACGACAGCTTGCTACGAGGGCCATCTGCACAGAAGGCGAGGAGACTGTCTGCTGATGTTCTGAGGAAGATGTTTACAGTGAGATGACTGCGCGCATGAGAAATACAGGATCACATGAACGACGATACATACAGGACAGAGAATCAACGATCCTAAGACATTCTCATGCAGATACGGGACTTGGCTCTCTCCTGATATAGTTGTCGCGAGTCAGCGAAGCCAAACCGGACTTTAGGGATCGAGTCAGGCCGGCGTCCACATAGCACACTGTGGAAGATCGCATTGTGTCAGACAACAACCACTGAACCCAGAGGTCTAGAAGTTCATCACTTTTGCAAGACATCCTCACCTCAGAAGCACGCCTCGCAATCGTATGCCATCTCTGGCTGGTGATCCTTCTCACCTTCCACTTCCACTTCTTCGCAATCACCATCTCCGCTGAGATCCTGGCCATATCCTCAGGTAACTCCCTAGTCCATCGCTAAATGTTCGTTGGGAGGTAGTTCTCCGTCGTGTCCGACACGCTGCATGAACTTCATTATTGTATTGTGAAGAGTGCACTCCAGCGTTTGTACACGTCTTTGCACGGGTATGGCCATGCGGACACATGGCTACACGCCCAGTTCTGGAACTCTGTTGGCTGGTCATCGTGTTCAGATTAACTCCGATTCGAGACAAGTCGCGCACGGGTTGGGACCGCATGGCGTCAGTATTTCATTCTGCAGAGATCGAAGAGTGAAAAACGTGAGCAGCGGTCGTCATCTAGATTCTAAGCCCGAGTGAGCAGGAGGACAGATGATGGCGACCGGCGCAGGATCACAAGCGAGGGAATCAAATCCGACATTTGGACTCTCGAGCGTGGGGGCTCTCCCGTGCCTACTAGATGCACAAAACAATCAAGGTGCTTACCCACATATGCACCATCCAATTCCGTTAATTTGCACGCACGTCCGTAGAGTCTGTCTCAAGTCGTGTACTACAATAGGTGCTGACTTGCGAGGGTGCGCTTTCTGTCCACTAGCAGACGATTCAGACCCTAGATTCGAAGCGGGCCCTCCATCCGGGTCCTGTGCAGCCGCATCTAGATGTTGCACTCCTACGCTCGCAGCATACCCCCAGTCGTTCATCGTCCCGCTGGATGTGAAAATACACATGGATTTGCCTGCTACCTAGTACCAGTTGGCACGTAATCTCTTCAGTCGTCATTCTCCGCGGTAATGCTGTGTATACCCGCCAGAGGTAGTGAGTACTCACAGTTAATCGACAGAAAGAGACGGGGTGGTTTGCCAACGAGGCTTCTTTCCATACCCGAGGACAAGAGCTGCGAGCGCAGAGATAATGTAGTAAGAAATGTGGGCCGTGTGTCTGTCATAAGGATACAGGCTAGATTTGAATGAACAGTCAAAACCAGTAGAGCATCAGTTGAGATGTAAGTGCTATCGGATAGAGATAAGTATGAGCACTCGAATGCGCGAGTGCATTTTGAGCAGGTGGTCATTGAGAGCAAACAGGACGAGGTGTTAGGCGCTGGTGTGGCGAGGATTGAACCCGCCCGCTGGCGCTCGTTTGTGTGCATCGAGACTTTGCGCCCGATGGGGAAGGAACAAAGGCTAACAGCGCACGTTTGTGAAGAAATCAATCTCGACAGACAACAGCGATTGTTCACAAACAGATAGAATTTCACGAAAAGTCTTTATGACAACAAGTAACTTGATTGCAGTGTGCGACCGGAGTTGGTCAATCCTTCACCCTAACGGGTACAGTCAAAGCCCTTCGAGTTCCCCGGAACAAGGAGATTGGTCGCAGTTGACGGGTACGGCACATCCGTCGTTGTTGGCGGCGGAATAGCTTCCGCACGGCTGTCGGTGATGAACCGCTTCCCCTTCAGTCCATTCCCGAAGAACGTCGACCCAGAGTCCGGGCTCCCTAGAGCTTTTGCAGGCGCACCCGACTCCCCCGCGTTCAACAGCTCAACCTTGTACTTGTGGCACTGCGCCGGCCGCTTCCAGATCGTCTTGCGGTCCATGGCAGATCTGCGCAGGTACACGATGGACGCCTGCAGAGTTCCTTGGTACTGCTGTTCCCGCGTTGGCACACCCATCACCCGAGCGTTGCCAGACCCACCCTCCAACGATGAGTTGAAAGGGAACTCGTCGTACGATACCTTAGTAGAGACCACCCCGTCAACAGGAAGTCTACCAAACTGGCAACCGTGCACGCTTGCCTTCCAGTACGCAGGGTTGTGCTGTTTCTTGTCACATTTCCCTGCGTTCTGAAGTTGGGTCTTGACTGCTGTCGAACACACTTGGTTCCGACGCCGGCCACAGCTTGCGTTGAACAGATCGGATCGCACGTGAGCACCATGCTGTTCCCAGAGAAGTCGGGATGCGCGCGGATATTCGCACAGATGTTCGGCAGCACGTTGCAGTAGTACCTCAGTGTCGGGAGAGTGGTACGCGTGTCCACAATTCCTGCGCACGTATCCGGTACGATCGCCCGACCATTCAGAACCCCGTCGGCCGTCACCGTCGTGTTCTTCGCCATGCTGACCTCATAACATGGTCGGTTCAACACACAGCGTCGGATCGCCATATGGGCATGGCGGGTCACCTTCGTCATCGCCTACTTCCTGGGGGTCGCGACAAACCACCTGCAGGTATCGCAGTGGCAGATCATCGGTCAAAACGATTTTGAACAACTCACGTTGTTGTAGTCCAAGTCGGTCGACTGGAGACACGTTCCAGCGCAACATGCGGCGTCAAGGACAGAGTCCACCCGGCCAATGCTATGTGAGTCTCGCTGTCGCTGCACATGCCGTAGAATACATACACCAGCGCACGTCATCGCATCCGCACAGGCATGATCACTCATAAACCCAGACGCAGAAACCTGGACAATCGTCAGTCAATTTGCACTCTCCCAGGACGATCAATACTGCACATACCCGTCCAGACACAATGCCTGCGACGCACGTCCCGACAACGGAGGCGCACGCATTGTTGGGGGCCGAGATACATGATGCAGCAACAGTCGCATCGAAGGACGCAGCAGATGCACCGCCGAGGATGGCAACGGGGAGGAGAGTAAACTTGGGGGAAAGCATTGTGAGTGAAGACTTGAAGAGCTGTTCGTGCGCTGCTGAAGTACCTGCCTTCGAGCCAGTCCTTTAACGTTGCCCTAGACGCCATACCCCGGGCTCTGCACGGCGAGAGCTCAACCCATAATGACACCATATAGAGGACACCTCAAGCCAGTTGGCGGCTAGATGGCATAATGAACGGAGGAGAAGATAGTCGCTGGCTTGGAAGAATTGGCGGCTAGAGTGTCGAGTGACAGTGACTCCTCATACTGTCAGAAGTTCGTTGACGGAGTAGGTTCCATTCGACGTCGCAAACGATGATCCATTGTGCATGTCAGATTACGCAGAGAGCCTGAGAATAGATGGCAGACGAATCGAAGTTGAGGCGCAACTTGAGAACACATCATTCAGTATTCAGAACGCTAGATGGGTCGATCGCCGCGGTATTGGCGGAACGAATCAAGACACAGCAACAGTGAATAATAGCACTCGTCATCTGGGTGTGCATGAAGTCCTCAAGGACCACAGACGATGGGTCGACTGGAAAGAGATCTATCAAAGTAAGACTGAGTGGCTTTCATAACTCACGTTGGCGCCATGTGCTCAAGCATACTGCGAGAATCCGCAACTTGGAGGTCATCTAGGACCGAGCCGGCGGGTGATGAGCCCAACGTATTTCTTCCAAGCTCTCGTCCAGGTGTTTCACCGCATTACCCCAAGGCATTTATGCAGAGCGTAACGAGATTGGACGGGTCAGCTGCAGGACACTGCACCAATGTGCCGCCGATGAGCGCGACGCCCACCAAATGCATAGTACTTAGCACTGGCACCTCCACGTCTTAGCCGGGACGCCGGGATGTCGGTACTAAGCGATGTCGAAGAACAAGGGAAGGGTAGGCCTACTGACCAATGACAGGGACATCGCAGCTGCCGAAGAAACGACCGCTACAAGCGGGTCTGTATAAATCTTACTGGGGTTCTACAAGGAGCTATTCAGTTTTACGGTCCACTCACCAAACAAGACCACCCGAATGTATCTGCTGCTTCGCCACAGTCTCTTGGAAGTGATTGGGAAGACATGTACATCAAATCTGGAGGAGCCGACCGCTCGGAGGGATCTCAGAAAATGTCCAGAGTAACATGCATGCGGGCGCCGAGAGCGCTCCTCTGTCGTAGCGTGTGATATGGTTATAGACGGCTGCAGGCATGTGGGGACGATGGTTTCTTGGACGCTACATTGCAGGTGCGTTTACTGCATAGGAATCAAGATCAGCGAGCATACAGACAGAACAGGGTGTGAAACATTACGATACATTGCGATTCCGTCAGTGA
>AXZM01001130.1:0-19831 GCA_000743315.1 Lignosus rhinocerotis TM02
AGGAGGATGAGGAGTCAACCTTGGAAGATGAGGTGAAGGTGGGGCCGGAGCTTGACACTCCAATGGACACTGAAGGAGCAGCAGCAGAGGAGGCAGGAGCGGGGGACGCAGGAGTGGAGGAGACAGGAGCGGAGGTGGGGACTGAGGCCCCCATGGACACTATAGTATAGTCGGTTTTCTTTTGTAGTGCACGGACTTTCTTGTTATCTGCAACAATGTATTTTCTTGGTTACTCCAAACTGTGTAATAAATCTGAAGTCCACCAATGAAAGAGTCCGGCTAGCGCAAGGCTGTGAGGGGTCCGGGCTTGTCCGGGTATGCCGCATGAACATCCGCAACGAGCTCTTGCGTGTTTCCGAGTTCCGTGGCAAGGATCCAGGAGGTCTCCCCATCCGTGCCTTTATACCCAGCCCACCAGACTAGGTACAGGAGTTTGCAGCGCCACCGGCGATCTTCTCTGGAGTCGAGGATGGCAGAGACTTCATACTCAGGTTCTCTGTTGATGATGACTGGGGAAGGCAGAGATTGTACTTGTCTGGGGCTGGTGTTTGGAGTTGCAGGTTTGAGCTGCGAGATGTGGAAAACAGGATGGACAGTGCACATGGACTCAGGTAAATGGAGCGTGAAGGAGTGCGTACCAATGTGGGCGATGACAGAGTATGGTCCTAGGAACTTCTTGGAGAGCTTCTTAAAAGGGCATTTGGAGCAGATGTGTTTGGCCTTGACATAGACTTGGTCTCCAACCTTGAACTCCAGGGCTGGTAGGCAGTGCTTCTCTGCATGGACTTGGTACAGGGCCTGGGCTTCGAGGATGCGGAGGCAGAGTTTGGAGTGTAGCTTGTCAATGGCAATGGCAAACTCGCAAGCATGGTTTGAAGTGAGGTCACGTTCAGGGTGGACAGAGATCGCGGGGTTGTAGCCCTTGTTGGTGAAGAAGGGAGAGATTCCAGTGGTCGCATTTGGAGCATTGTTGTAAGCAAACTCTGCAAGAGGTAAGAGTTGCAACCAATTGTCCTGTTAATAGTTGCAGTAAATTCAGAGATACTGTTCCAGGGGCTGATTGACCCGTTCCGTCTGTCTGTCGCCTTCAGGGTGGTAGCCAGAGGTGAAGTGAAGGCGCATGTCCAGGGCTTCTCCTAGCAAATGGAAGAAATGGGAGACAAACTCCGAGCGGCAGTCGGAGGTAACATGAGACGGAACACCATGTTTGGAGAACACATGCAGGAGAAAGAGTCGAGCAAGCTCCAGGGTGTCGAGAGTGTCATGGTTTGGATTAAAAATTGCCTGTTTGGTCAGTCGATCTACAACGACCAAGATATCGGTGAAGCCGTTGGAGTTTGGGAGGTGCTCAATGAGGTCCATGGGGATGGAGTTCCAGGGGCGCTCAGGGATTGGAAGCTCCTTGAGGGTAGCATAAGGGAGATGTCGGGGTACCTTGGAGCAGGTGCAGGTAGTACAGGATTGACAAGGGAAAACAGAGGGGACCAAGGAGTAACGAGTAAACAAGATATTTGAACTAAGGAGACTACTGTCATGAACTGGTCCACTGTATTACCCTCATTGTTCATTGCCACCCTCAGTCCAAGACTTCGAGTTGTTTATCTATTGTTTCATCTTCATCATATTTCGATTATCTATCTTTTTTTACATTTCAAGTGCATCTCCCATTGTGTTTCGATCCCATCTCTTCATCGCGATGTTAATGCCTTCCCACGCCTTGTACTTGTTTGTCCTCAGCGCTTGTAGATATATACACTGTAGTGCTGGCACCTTGGAGACTCAGTTCCGACCTCTTGTCTCCAGGTAAGCCCCAATGTATTTCCCGTGTAGTACATGCTCAATACATCTTGTCTCCAGCCCTATGTTCAAGCCTTGCTTGCTAGCACCGCACAAGCCCCAGTTGACTCACCCCCGTCCCCTTTAGTTTGTCTCCCCTATTCTCGCTTGACCTTAGGTCACGACAACTACACTGCTACGCTACAGACTTATGTACACATGTCCGGGACCCAGGTCCGGGGTAGAGCGCACTGTCATGACCCCCTCCTGGGATCCCCATCATTTCCCCTTTCCCGTACAGCACGTCTAGTCTATTGTCCTTTCTTATTGTCCTTTCCCACTTTATTGTCCCTTTCCCCTGCAGCACAGTGTTCACTCTCATGTGCCTCAGACCTTATTGTCCTTAGCGCTTATTGTTTGATGTACATATATACCACTTCGCTGGCAGCCTGGAGACTCAGTTTCGACCTCTTGTCTCCAGGTAAGCCCCCTGTACTTCCCCTGTAGACAATCATTCAATATACCTTGTCTCCAGCCCTAACCGTCAAGCCCTGCTCCGCTCTCGCTGCACAAGACTTGTCATCACCCAGATGTCTCAGGAAGAGCGAGACGAGCGGGAATGGGAACCCAGGTCCAGAGCAAGGAGGCATAGTAAGGCTAAACTAAAGTGGGAACAAGGTAGAGATAACGTAACATAAGCAAGAAGTGTAAGCCGGAGTACGGAGAACAGGCGTGGCGGAGGATGGAGGAATGCAGAGGTAGGGGTACAGATTTCAAGGTGCGGGATTTGGGGTGGGAGTCCGTGATGTGGGTTGCGGGCCGCACGGAGTGTAACATTGATGGACAAAGGTAGGTGAGTGGTAACCAAGGAGTAAATGAGAAGTATTCATACTGAGGAAAGTACACTGCTACCCTACAGACTTATAACATAGGTCTGGGTCTGAAGTCCAGGACAGGGCATGCAGAGCTGTGCTACAGGTGCACCAGAGAAACAATGCAAGTAAAACACTGGAATAGAGTGCGGGATGGGAAGGGTGAGACACAGGATGTGAGATGAGACTGGGGTTCACAGAGCAGGAGGGTGTCTTGGGAGAGGTGAGACAGGCAAGAAGTGAGACTAAGTCTGGAGATAAGGAAAAGGGGTGAAACTAACTGAAGTAGGAGTACAGTAGTGTAAGCAAGAAAAGTAAAACAGAGTACAGAATACGGAGTTTGGAGTATGGGGTAGGAGGCACAGAACATGGGAGACAGAGTATGGAGTGCAGAGTACTGGGCAAAGTCTGGAGTATGGGTATGAGTGCACACGGAATGTAACAGCAACTATGCCCAGTGATCACCATTGGTTAGCTATGAGATACGACGGAGTACGTTGGGAGTTTGCTGGAGTACGGTGAAAGACAGCGGACTTTCAGGCTCCGAGCATACTACTTGTTATATTGAAGTACAGCGTGGCAGGCGGGCGGATTCGAGCTAACTAGCCTCCCATTTCGATCCACAAAGGAGGCTCGATAGCCTCCAATCCTGTGATGTCAAGGTGTGTGCGGTGTTTCACTGGGGTTCAAACATTCAACCTCAACCTCTCCTACATGATACCCTCCAACTCGAAAGACGGTGGATAAAGATTCTGGGTGAGAGCTTGAGCCACTTACCTTCAAAATGCAGGAAGGGTTCCACGTACTCCAAACATATCGCATTATCACTATATGAGGCTGGCAACCGTAGTGTTTACGAGGACAGTGGAAGGACGAAGAGGAATTAATACACAAGCAGACACTACGGATGCAAGCAGGAAGAGAGACATCTACACCAGGCACGATTAGCATATAGGTATCAGCATTGAGAGGAGAGGAATGTGAGATTACAGAACACAGCAAGGGGGAGGGATTCAGCAAGAACACGAACACGCACACGAAAACCCGACCAAGCCGACGGTGACAAAACTACACCTCCACGCTAGAGGTAACGCCTTACTCGTCCAAGCACCAGATTTCCAACCGTCCCTCAGGCCGGCCCTTAGCGTGATGCCTTGCCGTCTCGATCGCAAGCTCATAATCCATCTCGTCCCTCAGCGTGACCTTCCCACCATCCTCATCCTTGAACTTCATACCCAGTGCACCCGGGACGACGCCAAACTTGCGCGTCACCATGTCCACGAATTCCTCGAACGGTGTCTCGGGAAGCAGCGCCATCCCGCGCACCTCCTCGCGATAGTAGAGCTTCACACGGATCTTGACCATCTCGAATATGTCCTCGTACTCGCCGCTGACGTAGCCCTCTTCTTCCTCCTCGTACCCACCGTAGAAACTGCTACCCGATCGCGAGCCTGCCCTACTCGTCCCACGGCGGGTCAGTTTCCGACGGACGCTACCTCCACCGGCTCCGATGCTACCTCCAAAGCTGCTCGGGGGCGCGCTAGGACGCCCACCACGGCCAACACCTTTAGCCCAGTTCGCGACACGGCCCTCGGTGCTTGGGAGAGGAGGCACGGAAACGTCCTCAGCAGCCTCACCAGTATAGCCGTCCAGATAATCATCGTAGAACTCGGTCATGCGTCCGCCACCAGCCTGTTGCGGGGGTTGAGCGCTTGAACTAGGACCAGTGGGCGAGCCCCCCTTCCGGATGCTGAGCCCACGCGTGGGCCCGTTCAGGCCTAGAGGAACGGGCGCACCACGGCCAGCCCCGGTGGCCACAGAAGTCGCACTGCGGGTGAGTGAAGGTCCTGCGGGGGCTGTGGGGGAGGTCTTCGGGGGCGTTGCAGGAGCAGACGCACCGCCTGCAGCGCGAATGCGTTCACGGGCATCTGCAGGAACGGTGATTGTGGTCTTAGCACGCTGGAGCGCGGGCGAAGGCTTAGGGTCGTCGCCGTTCGCAGGCTCTGGGGAAGGGCGTGAGATTGTGCGGAAGAACGAGAGATCAAGGATGAACATACTGGGTACGTTCAGAGACGGGGCGGCGACGGTCGCAGCACGGGTGAGACTGGACTGCGGACCATCCTCGATGAAGACACCGGTGGGAGTGATGCCCTGCTTTAGACGGGCGACGCCGGTAAACTCGGTGAAAAGGTCGTTTGTAGACTCAGCAGCAACGAGCTTTGCCTTGCCCAGGAAATCACGGGCTTTGGAGTTCTCAAGCTTCTTCTGTGCGGGGCGGTAGAGCACACCCACGGGCTGAAAGACAGGAAGCTTGAGCGATGATTACCGTCAGAGGAGATTGCAAGGACTTACGATGGAGAAGACGGTGTAACCCTCACCGCGGTCCTGGATGGCATCGTCAATGACACCGTGCTCTTCAGTAGCCTTCTCGCGACGAGCGTCCTCCATATCTGCGAGACCCTCCTGGACGTTGCTCATATAAATCTGGGTGAGACCGCGATTGAAGAGGACCTCTGCGGAGTAGAGCTTGAACTTGAGGCCGAGCTGCTCGTAGTTGATGAACTGATTGCCGCGGAGGTAGAGAAGGGCGGAGGAAAAGTCGTTGTAGGCAGCATCGTAGCGAGTGAGAAGGAAGTTGGAGACGCCGCATTGAAAGTAACTGTGAAGAGGGAGTGAGAATGGAGTCGGGGAAGTGGGAGAGTCGGGGAAGAAGAAATAAGAGGGAGATGGTACGTACGCGACGGCCAGGTACTGATCGAGCTCGGTTGCGGCGGTGAACTGCTCGACGGCCGCTTCGTGTTCGCCAAGGGTGGCATAGATGAGGCCTATGTTGGTGAGGATCTTTGAGGAATCTGCTATCTGGGAGAAAAGCTCGAGGGACTTCTCAAAGTCCTCTGCGTCGTAGGCCTGGAGAGCGGCAGCCCACGTTTCAAGCTCGGCTTTGAGGGACATGGCGGATGATGGATGGAGAGGATTATCAGAGAAAAAGGTTAGATGATCGTTGGTCGGAGTCGTGAGTGGCGTGCCGGACGCAGAGAGAGAAGAGTAAGGAAAGTGAGAGTGTCAGGGAAGAGGTGAGGACAAAGACGACAAAAGAGTCGGTGCGAAGAAGAAATGGGGGGATAAGTAAGAGAGACTGAGACAAAGCAAGCTTCGTTCGAGGTTCTTGGACGACTGAGACTCTCACTGTGACTGATCATGAGAGTCGGACACGGCGAGGCGTCCCAGACTCAGGAGCCAGACTCCGGCCAGTGCGCTCCAGCGTTGCCCAATCAAAACATCTGTTGTCATCACGACCGTTTACTATCCATCACCTTCAAGTTTAGTACTCAACTTGGATTCTACCTTTCCCTAACAACGGCTGCAGTGTGTGTACTAGTCTAGTACAGTAACACTAAGTACAGGTAACAGCGGGTAACAGAGTAAGTATGTCATTGTCCTACGTTACGCCCATCTTACACTACATACATATGATATCCTCCCTTCTACGCCCAACACCGAAACAAATCAACTTCGCATTGATCGCACCTGCACATCATCCCCGTGCACTGCCGTCCTCATCTCCGACACCAGATGAACACCGCCCGTCCATCTTCCGTGTCACTGTGTGTGTACATACATAGTGTGTGTGTCTGCCACCGTTGCCACCTCTTGCACATGCCTCATGTCCACTGAAATCGTCTATCCGCCACTCCTGTCGTATATCTACGTCCAACATGCTTTGTCCATTTCTTGTCGACTGTCTCCCTCAATTTCCCACCTCACCCACACTCTCAGGCAGGGCCGCTGCTCCCCTACTCCGGTATCCCTCTCCAACACACCCGCAGTTAGTTTCCCACCGGAGTTGGCGCTACTCTCTGCCGTGCCCTCGTTTGATCCCTCACGATGCGCTCATGCCGTTCATGCTGACTCTGCCGCAACCTCTCCTACATCCTCTCTTCATCTCATCATCACGAGAGGGCTCACGAGAGCTGTGCCAATCGTGACCGCCCTTCGCCAGGGCTGGTTACCGAACCTCATTTAGCGGCGCTGCGTAGCGCTGTTACATAAATGCGGGTCGGGTTCGTCGGGAACCGGTGCTCTCTCGACTTTATACATGACAATTCCGCCGCAATGAAGTACGTTGCGCAGTGTCTCCTCGTGCTTGGGTGAACGAGGCAGTGTAAAATCACTTCAGTCTATCGCTGTCAAAACACGTCCCACAACTCTTCGTCCCAGACTGGGTGTTTCAATAGCAACCGCCGTCTGCTATCCCTCACATTCTACCTAAGTATCGTACACCATGCACACCCTATTCAGACACTCCCCGATCCTCTTGTTGCTATCAATGTCTGTCTCAGATACCACCGCTCCATTCACACCACGATCATTTCCGTAACCACTGCACTGTCGATAACGTATGCGAATATGTATCCTCGCACACCGCACTCGCCAGCACATTGTGCTATTGCACATTCATTGGTCATATATACAGCGCATCGAAAATCTGGGATCCATGCACGTCCCCGTCCATTCATATAGATGCACATAATAATCATGATTATTCTACAATGCACGACACCGTCAACCACTCACGCTCGATCACTTGCCCAGCAACATACTCTTCCTCCTCCGCGCCCTCTCCAGCGGAGGCAAAGAGGCCTCCTCATCACTCACCGCACCTACTGCAGGTCCATGCGAAAGCATTCGCATACTACTATCACCGTCGTCATCCATCGACATCGCTGTATCAACAAACACGTTCCAGGTTTTGGAGGATCCCAGTGAAAGGGATTGCGGATCACAACCAGCGTTAGCATCTCTTCACCACACCACAACCAGGAACAAGTGCCCAAAGCCAGGACAAACGGCACTCACGCGATGAAGTTTCCATCGGCCGGTCCGTGGTCCGCCCAATCGCAGATGTCGATCTCAGGCCCATGGCTAACTGCGACGAGTCCGACGAGGCTGGAGACCTTGCGATCTTATTGACCACGGGGGAGACATGCTTCGGCAGCATTGACCTACGCCTCTACAAAACAATCAGGCATTCATTGAGTATCACTCGTAGTAGCAGCGGGAATCGAGGTGAAAGATGGGATGTCGCACACACCTTGTTCACACCAGCGACGTTCGCATTCTCGAGATTGACCAAGAACCGCAACTCATCCACCTTCGTGCGCTGCTCGACGCATTCGACTACCCACGCGATGCCCACAACATGCGGTTTTGGGTCACCGAGCAGCCTACACGCGCACAAGTTCAGAGAAACGATGCTCAGCCGAATGGTGTCACCAGACGACGTACCTATACCGCGTCAAGGTGCTCATCAATCCATTCTTGAACACGACATGCGTGCATCTCGACCCCACTCGGTTGGCGATCTGGAGATACCCCACGCGCGTCAGCTCCTGAAGAATCGACAGCGGGTTCAACCACGCCGCAGCACGAAGAGAGGCACACCTTTGCGCCCAGCCCCTTCAACATATCCACGAACAACGCTCCTGCATCGTCGCCTTCGTCCGTCCGCACATCTACAAATATCCTACAATCTCTCAGCACTGCCAATGCGCCAGGGCTCTCCGCCACCTCTTTCCCCTTCCCCTTCCCTTTCGCAACTGCGTTCTCAACTGCAGCCGCGCCGTTCGCAGTGCCCGCCGCTTCCCTGAAGGACAGCTGCTTATACGCATTAGGAGGCGTCGATAGCGCGCCCGTCGCAAGTCGCGTATTGTGTGCGCGCGGAGGCGGGAGTTGCGCTAGCTCTTCGTTCTTCTCCTTCTCGTTCCCAGCGCCGTTCTGCGAGGCCGCGATAACAGGCGCAGCGGCAGGATACGGACTACTGACCACCCTCGACTTCTCCTTCACACCTTTGCCCGTGCCCATGGCACTTGGGCCATCGGGAAGCGCAGAAAGGGTTTGAGTAAGGAGATGGATGGCCATACTCGCCCGCCGGCTCGCGTTCCGTCTGACCTCCTTCTCCTTCACCGGCACAAGGACCTTCGCGTTCTGACCCGCAGTCGCGTGTCTGCTGGCGTTCGTGTCCGACAAGCCCGCCCCAGCATCGGATGACGAGATATCCGCGAGGCTATCCCCGTGACCAAAGTCTACATCCTCATGCCCAAGGTCGCGGAGCACGTCCTTACTGGCACTCTTCAACCACGCGCCGATCTTGTCCTTCGTCGTGATCTCGCCCATCGCCTCGGTGACTTCCGCAAACATGCTATCAATCGGCGCGTCTCTATCGGCACCCAGCTCCTTCGTACCCATATCTGTCGCCTCCTCGCGCACGCCGGCGCCCTTGACCGGGCTGCCGATGACGACAGGCAGCGAGCTCGCCTTGCTCACCCGCTGGGTGACTCTACTTTGGCCCATGCCGAACCGGCCTCTCATTGCACTGAGTCCTCCCCTCCTTGCCACCATCGTGGTGGTCGTGGGCATCGCACCGGCTGTAGTCGTGGGCGGATTGATCTTCGCAAAGCCGAAGACGGGCTGACTGAGCGTACTTGGACGCGAAGCGCCTATCCCTGCTGTCGCGGGAGCTGGCACAATCATCTTCTGGCGCAGTGTCTCGCTATCCTTCGCAGGCGTCCGTACTGGAGTACCCGATGATGACCCAGCGGCAGTCGATGATGCAGCGGCAGGCATAGCCGCCGCTCGTAGCCTGGTCGTTCTCGTGCCCGGAACGGGAGGTGGCGGAGGAAGCATCAGCTTACTCTGTCTCAGATTCTTCGAGCCCGTGGTTGACGCCGAGCTTGAGCTTTTAGCGGATATGCTTGTCTTGCTTCGGACCTTCGCTGTGGTTGTCGAATTCACTATCGGACCAGTAGTCGTAGACATTGCCGTTCCTACAAACGGTCTCTCCACGGCCTTGCCCTTGTTCTTGCTTCTTCCGGTGGTAACGCCTTTGATTGCACCCCCACCAACGTCGCTTGAGAACGATTCGTCTTCACTCAGCGTGCCCGGCACCGGACGATGGAAACCCAGACTCGTATTGGGTCTTTCGGGTGGGCGCGCGTTCAATTTGTCGAGAGCGTGGGTGAGCTCCGACAGGCTAGATTTGAGCTGTACGGTTGAAGGTATGCGAGACGAAGGAAGGGTAGCGGGTTGAGGAGTAAGCTCGCGCTTAGGATCGGAACGCTGCGAATGCTGCGCGTCCTCAGAGTCTGACTCCAGAGACGACAGCGGAGAATCCGAAGACAGCCCTTCTGGTAAGAGGCCTTGGGGCGGAAGCGACATTTGCTCAATTGCCGTCTCGGGTGCCGCCTCTGAAGGTCTTGGAGACATTTGCGTGGGTATAGTATTTGATGCGATCTGAGAAGGCGACTGTTGAGGGCAAGGCTGTGTAAGTCGCAAAGCATTCTCTACGGAAACTGAATGCGTAGACGATTGCTCCAATGGCCCGAATACTCTATCGGATACCGAGCCAGGAGGAAGCTGGGTAGGTTCCAGGATTGGGGGCTTGAGAAACGGTCGTGGAGGCGATTTCGGAGGCTGTGAGTTTGCTCGAGAATAAGGCCTGGAAGGAGTTTTCGCTCGAGAGGTTTGCAATTGCAAAGGCTGAACAGGTGCTCTGCGCGTAGGGAGTGATTGTGTCGGTTGGAGACCAGGCGGCGGAGGGTGACTTTGACTTTTACCTTCATAAAACTCAGTACGGTACAGAATGACGAACGACCATGGAGTGAACCGCAGAGAAGGGAAACATACCGTTGGTATGACGAGCCTTTGAGGGAGCCTCACTCTTTGCTCGAGAAGGTCTGAATCTAGTCGACTTGGGAGGACTGGTACTAGGGATCGGCCTTGGACCAGCTCCCAAAAGATGATTCCTCTCCCTGTCCCTAGGGTTCCTGACTTTCCTGGAAGGGGGAGCAGAGTCTGCTGGCGGTGTGGATATAGAGGCAACCGCAAGGGCAGCTTTCGGTTTGGGGCGCATGCGAGACTTTACGCTGCCCGCTCGAGGAAGGACATTGCGTTGCTGGGGGAGAGTGATATCAGATGCTTGGAGGCTTCTTGAAGTTAGGTCGGGTGGCGCTGTAGAGGCGGATGGACGGGAGGTTAAGTCGAGGGGAGGTAGGGGAACCTGTACGAAGAGCAAGGAGGGATTAATGGGATTGGGAACGGAAACGGCAGCAGAACCAAGGTCAAGGGTAGGATCGACACGAGTAGAGAGATTCATGGAGGAAGGAAGAGGCGTAAGAGGCGACAGTGGAGTGATGGACTCTGGGGCAAGGGATGTTTCTGGGTTGGGATTGGATGTAGGAGGAAGTGCGATAGCGTGTGTGATGGTGAATATAGGAGACTTTGGCGGGAGAGAAAGGAGACTGGTGGTGAGGATGGACTCGACCTTTGGAGAAGAGCCTGCCAGGTCCTCTGGAGGAACCGAGGCGATTCTGAACTTGGCCGGAGAACGACGGGGAGAGGGCGGAACATTGTTAAGATCGAGCAGAGGAATTGTTGATAACACGGGTGGAACAGACTTGGCGCGACGATGTGGCGAGGAAGTGGAAGACGCGGAGATGCCGGAGGGATCGGGAGGAGAAGAGGGCTTTGGAGGAGGGAAGAGTGTATGGCGTGGCCGCTTGGAGTCGGGTTGGTGGAGGAGAGTAGCATCCTTTGTAGGCGATGGTGGCCTCTTGAGATGGTGGTCTTGGATTGAGTGCGAAGATGGAGGGAGATGGAGATTGGGTGGGGATGTGGAGGATGTCGGTGGCAAGTCCGGCGGGGGCGATGGCTGAGGGTGCTCGATGGAAAGGGTGGCATGTTTGAGAGCTGAGCGAGCCTGCTTGAGGGGAGAGGCGGCGGGATTAAAGTTGAACTGGTCAAGGGTCGTCTGCGAGCGTGTTCGTTTGTTTCTTGTCGTCGTCGTCGCCTCGAAGGCCATCGTTCGGAGAGTACGAAAGAGGAAAGAGCGACCGACCGCGCTCCGCGCCCCACCAACCACGACGCGTGTGTTCTTATTTGCTGTTCACGTGACCATGCTCGGTTATTACTTACTACTAGTAAGTACTCTTTTACATAGTACACACTACAGTACTAGCGATATTGATATTGATATTGATAGTAGTGACTGGGTGAGACTAGTACTTATCCTTATATATATACATAATTATCTCTACTTTGTACACAAGCTTTCAAATCACTACCCCAGTACTAGTAACATTCCCCGATTCCCGCCCTTCATCGTCAACTCCCGCCAATATCCGTCATGACATCACCTTGGACATCGTATAAGAGCCCCTGCTCACCGTCCAAGTCGTCGACATGACCGTCTTCCGCACCCTCCTCATACGCCCCCTCACTCAGACACGCACAATGTCTGCCCAACTGCCCAAAGACTCGTCCCTCCCCGGAGAGCACTTCGAGGTCCGCCAGACAGCCTCCACCGACGATTACCACCCCGACCCCTCCAAATCCCTCCCTCTCTCCTCCGCTCGTCAAGCTCTCCTCGACGACGTTATAGCCCTCTATTCCTGCCAGCCCACCCGTCGCCGCGTCGAACGTTACACTCCAGACTGTGTCTACGATGACCAATTCGTCTACGCCAACGACCGCTACAAGATGGCAGGTCAATGGTACGCCCTCCCCAAGCTCTTCGCCGCAAGCAAGAATGAGAGCTACCAGGTTGTCAAGAATGATCCTCTCCTCATGCAGTTTAAGAACGAGCAGGCTCGTATCTTTCTCTGTTCTATCTTCCTGACCTGCGCCTATCCTGGTCTCATACGTCTGCATAGACATGGACCTTTCCTGGCAATATAAAATCTACCACCATCAATGCCATCGTTTCTCTCTCCCTCGATCCTGCTTCCGCCGATTCCGACTTTCCTCGGATCAAATACCACAAGGATCAGGCTAATGGCAAGGACTATTCCCACACCGGTCCCGGTTTCGCCTTCAAAAAATGGCAGGCCGACAAGGTCGCCGGCATGATGGACTCGGAGGATGTCCAGGTCTTTAAGCCCGACGCTCGCGAGGACAACCGTGAGTCCGTCCGCCGTTACGAGAGCGGAACCGCTGAGGCACCGCGCATGGACTTCTGAACTATCGTTTTCCTTGGAGCACTGTAGTTTGTACAACATCAACACGTGTGAGGGTCCGTTCGCATCGTTATGCGCACGATCTCTTCAGCGTTAGAGATTTCTGGAGCGACGAGTAACAATGAGAGACACTTCTGTACACGATACACATCACTGTCATACAATTGACCGAGCAATGAAAAGAAGAAGTATAGTACAAACAGGAGGATAAAGCAAAAATCAGCTTCAGTGACCGGTGTATAGTTCATCTTAGGAATACATAATCCGGACGCTCGACTAAAGGCGACCTCATGACAGTCGGGCTGCCCGGGCTGACGCCCCCACCATTGAAACTTGCAGTGGCTCCGTTGCCAAGCGTAACAATCGGCGAAGAGGGTAGCATTTGGAAGCCGACCTGAATGACCATCAGGTAGACAAGAGAGGTGGTGATAGTGGAGAAAGGTGAAACGAGGAACGAAGCGAAGATCGTTCGGATGCAGTTGATTATAACCCATCGGCGTCGAGCGCGAGATGGTGTGAGAGGATGACCGCACACATCGCAAAGACAGCGCCCAATGAGATCCGCAGGCGCGAATACAAGTCGTGCATCCGAAGGTACGAGTGAGTCCGAGTTTAATGGAAGGCATGAATGGTCACATTGACCGCATGGAAGGTAGAAAGGATGGTATCAGCACGAACTCCGCAAAGCTCTGAACCAAGCATGAAAGTAGGCATAGTAACGGATGGAGCCAGAGATGCATTCACGTTCGTTTCGGACGCGACGTGGCATCGCACAACATCTTGACCTGCGACTTGCTCTTCCTCGAGAAGAGCGATGTCGAACGCAAACGTATTGATTATAGAGCGTGTGTCGCGATCCGAACCAATGCACAACAAGGATAGACAACTCACCCCAATATACCTCATGAATCGGTTCACGTTCTCCTCTCGGGACCCCTGCAGCCCCGCGGTCACCCAGCTATGTCCAGCATCGCTCACATTCGTGAACGTGCTAACGGGCCTCATCTGCGCATCGCCACCTGATGCACGCGCTCGACCCCTTACGACCGCGACTTGTCCGTCGTCGTCGTCATCGCCATCCTGATCAGACCCGGCGAGTCCATACTCCCTTACAAGCGCCTTGACCTCCTCCGGACCAAGCGCAACGAGGGTAGCTAGGGAAGACGGAAAGAGGGGGGACGGCGTCGGGAGCGTGACGTCCCATCCACCCAGTCCTCCTGCGCTGGACGTGGGAGTGTGCTGCAATGCTGTGACCGCCGCGCTAGTGCGAACGTCGGTGTTCACGGAGAGCCTATTCGCCCCGTCGTCTGCTCCCCTTCCCAGGCCTATACATGCTATTCCTGAGGACGCCGACATTAATGTGAGATGAGTCGCCGTGTGAGGAGAGGTCAGCACACCTCTCGCATCTCCGCCGGTGGTCTTGACCTTTCCTTTTTGCTTGTCCTCGGTCGAGGTGCCGCCCACGTTTGCGTTCACAAGTGGCTGAGCGCTATTGGCTAGCATTGGGACCTCGAGGGGGCGAAGGAGCGGCTGAAGAGGTTCCTCCAAACTTGATGCACGAATGAGTGCATTGTGGCGACGTGCCTCCCTGCATTAATTCGGCATGGGTGATGCGCAATGAGGCCATCGAGGATAGCAGAGGATGAAAAGATGTGAAGTGCGAGACCGTCATTACTGATAGTCAGGCAACTCACGAGTTTTGGAGGCTTCTTTGAACCTGCAAGATCCGCCACTTATACTCCCTAATTTCTTCGCGCAGGGATGACGGGATCTGCACAGACAGCTATGAGGGAGTTAGTGCAAGCGTGCATGAGTTATGAACAACGACCTACCTGATGCTTCACGCGCCCCGCAACCTCGCGGTTTAGAATGTCGACAATTATCGCATTGATCTGAGGTCTGAGCATTTGACGAATTTGACACCTGAATTCTGTTTGTAGCATCTCCTTGATTTCTTGCATTCTGTCGTCTTGACGTTTGCTCCTATGCTCAACCTCCCTCTGAACAGTCCGAATCTATCGAACACAGGTCAGTGACCCTTGAACGCATCATTGACTTGTGACCCACCTGGTATACCGCATCTACCGCTGTACTTGAGGCAGCAAAATGCGTAGCTTGATAACCCACCAGGTCGAGGGTGTTACAGAGAGCTTCAAATATGTTTCGATTGGTACCAAAAAATTCCGCTACTCCGGCTGCTGTCGGATCCCGATCCTCAGTGGAGGGCCGCACGGTCGATGACGCCCTTGTCGCACCAGCTGTCGATCTATTGCTTGACATATCGAGCTTTGTCGACTCGATCTCGCCAATATTGTCACCCTTAGGAGCGCGGTCGGATAAAGGGCTCAAGGGCGGAGAAGGAGGAGGTACGCCGTTGGTCGCCCTGTTCTAAGATGATCTTAGTATTCTACTCTTAGCATACGATGCCCACCGCAGCTACCATGCGTGTCTAACACGTACCTGTCCCTTATTCGTCTCATTGGCTTTCATCTTGCAGCCGTTCTTGTCCTTCCAAGAACTGTCCGTGGTGTTCCTGGCATTGCTGTTTGAATTGTTGTTCCTCGACCCAGGCATACCAGTGAGCAGTGCTGAAGTTGTGCAGGGTACAAGGAGAGTTGTCTAACGCGAACCTGTGGGCCGACGGTGCTCACGTCCGCATTATAACGCATCAGCACCCCACAAACCTTATCTCGTCTCAGGGTTCTATCGATAGTCAGATTGCCCAGCACCAGCCCACTACATGCACAACCCCGCGTGCTGCGGTAGGGACCCTTCTCGGGCCAACGCCTTGACACGTGTGTCTCGCGAATTAAGACAAGTGCCACAGCAAGTTCCATTCCAGCTGAGCATACTACATAATTAGCATTATTGCAGCGCGTTTTGGAAAGGGAACGAATAAATAAAGGTGGCAGGATGAAGTTCACGGCAAGTCGGTCTTATACACACGATGATTATAAGCGTAGGCAGTCTCATCCAGTCTAGGGGGAAAGATCAATTGATAATCGAGGAGTCGAGGGCGCAAGTGACGTTCTAGGGTCGTTCGTACGTAAATTGTGTTTGAAAGAGATAGTAGGAAGCTCCTGCTGGAGACAGTGGCACTGCACTGGGACGGAGCTTACATACCCTTATTGGAAAGACGGGAATGGTCTCTCAGGCTAGCATGGTGAGAGTAGCCAGACAAGTTGGATATGCATTTACTTATAGCAGGGAAATGGGCGTATGACAGACTCTCAGCCGTGTATCGAGAAATGGCAGATGTGGCAACGCAACCGCACGCCACGGAGAAGTTCGAGTTCGCCGTGCCATCCGAGAACGCTCCTAACGCGCAAGCGTCCACTTGGTTCACTCAAATAGGTAGATACAACCACATACGCTCTCGGAGAGGCTCAGCACAGAACACAGAAGAGCTCTCATGCAACATTTCGTAAATAACTACACAACGGACAACAGCACTCGTGCAGATATGTTACTTACATGTTCCCTCACCCGTCTACATATCATGCCTCCATATCGCCCAACAGCCCAAACAGCCCTCCTCGCCCTACCCCTTGAACCTTCCCCTTCTCTGTACGTCTTACAAGGGCTGCAGCTGCAGCTCGACCCTTCGACTTCCTGTCCTTCTTCTGTCTCGGCGGCGCGAAGGCGTCCTCCAGGCCGTCCAAGCATGCATGCCATATCTCCTCACTCGGCTCGCTAGCAATAAGCGCGATCCTCCCGCTGAGCAACGCATGGCATCGTCTTCCCGAGAACCGTCGCGCAGGGCTCTCAACCGCAGGACTCAGAAGTAAGACCTGCGACAACTGCTCGATTGCGTCTAAGGCGATCAGGATCTGCGCTACTAGCTGGATGTGACGCTCGACGATTTGATATGACTTGTTGGTCTCCTCCACTTCGGGGGACGGTTTTGGCTCTGAGAACGACGCAAGAACTGCCCGAGCCTCCGTCTGGGTCCACTGCTCCGCTATCCTCTCCTTCACTCCTGGGTTCTCCTGCGCTCGCAGGTGCATAGACCTTACAACCCAACGTACCGCCAACACGCTTATCAGGCTCTCGTCCGGCACACACGCAATGCGTTGGGAGTCCGACGCAAGAGCGCGTAGGAGAACGGTCTTCCGAGTGTTGTCTGCCCAAAGCTGCGGTGGAGATTGCGCATCGTGATGCTCGAGTGAGACATCTTGGAACATACCCGACAGGCGCGGAACAGAAATCTCTTCCGGGACAAGTCTCGTACCCCGGCGCACGTACTCCATGATTATCTTCTGGCGTTCGTTCCCAGGAGTCCCAAATATTGATGATGTCGGATGCTGTGGTAGAATGTCTCCCGTATCATCTCTATCGTCCGACCCATCGAGTTCCTTCAAAACACCCCGAAGTCGTGCGAGTGGATCCTGGGGCCGAACATTGTCATCATCAATCTCGTCTTCTTCTACAACGTCGATCAACTCGTCTTCATCCTCATCCTCATCCTCACCCTCGCCCTCCTCCTCTTCCAGTTCAGGCTCAGGACCACTCGGTAATCCGATCCCAGCGTCCAATACTGCGTATGTCCACATCCTCACTGGTCGCCCCACACTCCGTTGCACGGACTCCTTGTCCGGATCTTCAAGGAACGTCCGCGGCCACATCGTCCCCGTCCGGACGGTATCGAGGATATGCGGGTCGAGTTGTCCTAGTCTATACGCCTGGACGTATCTCTCTCTCACGTTCTCCTGCAGCATCTGCGCCTCGTGTTCGCAAGGCTTCGCTTTGTCCCCTGCCTCCCCTTCAACCAGGAGTGGACGCGGGTCTACCAACCCAGATAAGCTCGCAAAAAGCGGGCATGTCTCGGGCATATGCAAAGGACACACATCCGAGACCCATCGCAATCCTTCTTCATTCTGACCCAAGTCCGCATTCTCCGACCTCGGGATTGCATACTGCAGCGTCGCTTCTGCAATTCTCTCCACGACCGCCTCCCGCTCGCCGGTTGCGAACGTATCCAGCGGTTTTACCAGTAAAGCGGTGACTGCTGCATCAATTAGCTCCATAACGCTCCCAATCTGTGTCTTCCCTCTTTTCCTTCCCGTTGCTCGCGTGGTCCCTCCTGCGCTTGCGCCGAACGCCTGCGCTAGGATCCTTTTGAGCGTACCTGCAACTCTTGTGATTCTCTGCGTGTGCGTCATTCCACGCTCAAAGAACAGCCTTTGGAGATTCCCCTTCCCCTTCGTCTTGATCTCGGCCATTGTCGCCGGAGGTGGCTCCCATTCATCCACGCCTGCACCAGTGAAGTCATTCCCCAGCAAAGCTCCAACTAGTGGGAGGAGCGAGACTGGGATCCCAAGGTGCGCAGCAAGGATTGAGGGATCGTACACTGCAAATGACAGCGTAAGTTGCCCTCCCGCGCTCTTCTCCGCGCTTGAGTTCACGTCTGCGACGGGATCAGGGCCACTGGGGGGAAGGATGCCCCTCCCTACCTTCAGGTTTTGGTCCGACTTAGCAGCGCGCTCCTTCCTCTTGCCCTTCCGCACGATCTGGAACCCGTTCTCACCAACTTCGCCCTCCTCCCACGACGAGTTCGTATCCACCTCCCCCGTCACCGATGCTGAGTCACATACGCTGCCATCAGCATCCCACGGGGCCGATGAGGTGGTAGTAAGTGTCCAGAGCATGTCGTCAAGCGGGACGTACCCTCGGTAGCCGACTGCGTTGAGCACGACAAAGTCCGAATCGCGCCCCGCTATGTACGCCTCAAGGCGCCCTGCAAGGGCTACGGCGTACGGGTCGCCTTCTTCGTCAGCGAAGTGCAGGTACAATGAAATTCCCCCAGCCTTGCAGCCCTCGGATTGGTTGCCTTCATCCCGTTTGTGAATGATAGACTGACTTGCGAGTCGGCGAAGGGTATCAACGCAAACGCTGTATGCGAGCGGAGGCAGCATTGCAGTCTCGCGAAGGAAGCGAGGGGAGGTTCGAGCGGCGGCGGAAGTGCGGAAGAAGAGGAGGCTTGTCTGGATGTGATTTTGGGTGATGCGGGAAACCAGTGTTGGTAACTTGAGTGCGGTATACGGGCCTGTAGTGGATGAGGTTCAGAGCAACATAGTCAGTATGCGAGACATTGCTGTACATGAGATATGCGAAATTCATATAATGGGAATACGAGCAGGCTCCGTATGAACGCCGATTCGGACAGTCTCAGAAACGCAAAGTTACGTAGACTCCCACCTCACGCGTCTCTACTCCGTACAAGAAGAACGTTAGAAACTCTGGAGACGCACCATCAAATACAAAGTGCACTTCCAACCCAACGTCGATCCACGCTTCTACGACCTGCTCGATGAGCTGAGCGAAGCGGGTGTACTCCCCACCGTAGACCCAAGGCAGATCCGCGTATTTCGCGAGCTCATAGATGAACCTACGTTCAGAGCCACGCAATTCCGTATGAGTGAGTGATACAGGGAAGAACTAGATAGGAAACACGCACGACCATGCATCGACGACTAGCGGTACATGCTTAGCACTATTCTTCGGGTAAGACTTGGTAAACTGGAGTGTGCAAGAGAGGATGTGCTTGTTCTCGCGAAGGTAGGTTGTAAGACCATGGACACCCATGTCGACGACGAGTCAACGTCAATATTAGGTTGCAACAAATGACACCAGGCGTCCTTGCGAGCTCATCTTAGATGCTGCGAAGAAAAAAAGAATGATGACGGAAGTGGGATTCGAACCCACGCCCGTGAGGACTAGATGATGTACTTACACACCTGATTCTAGCGCCTTAGACCGCTCGGCCATTCCGCCACAACCGTACAGCATTTTCATCACAGCCATAATCCGACTCACATTTTTCTTCTGACTACTGTACCATTTCGATCAATTTGATCAGTGACAGATCTTGACGCTTTCTGAGCAAGGCCATAGGTGCAAGAGTCATCTGTACGTCTGCAAGGGGGGCTGAGGGAGTGTGAGTGAGAGAGAGAGAGTCAAAAGTCCTGAATCAAAAAGTACATTATTGCGCTTGGATGAGGAGGTGAAAAAGCTGTCTATTGAAACTGTGACTACGTGTCTTTATACTGCTAGTGTGAAAGTATAGACCCCAAAGAGTTGTCACTGGCTATGGTGAAGGTGTTACGTGCAACAGCACATGGTGTATGAAGAAGATGTTGCGACCTAGGGTCAAGCTGTTATGCTCTCCACGCA
>AXZM01001131.1:0-19438 GCA_000743315.1 Lignosus rhinocerotis TM02
TCTTGCTTGACCCTAGGTCACAATAGTGAGAAGAGCATGAGGGATTCTCTCATGCTGTGGAAGAGGCTCAGAATGAGAGTGAACAACCAGCAAAAAAGCTTGCCCTGCTAGGACTGGAGAGGCTTCTTGATGTACTGTTATTGATGTTCCTTGTGAGGTCTGGGTGTCTTGGAGGCTAGCTTGAATCATGAGATCTGTCAAAGATACCATGACATGGCACAAGGTGCCCATCTTTGACTTCACTCTTGAAATCAACTGATGAAATTGACAAGGGACTGGGACACAGAGCCATCTCAAGAATGTCTGTGCTGACATTGGCATCGCAATATAGAAAGATGAATCATATATAGTGTAGTACTCACCGTGTTGCATTATTGTGAGTTCTTCGCAATACCAATACCTCCCACACCCTTTTGTAGTCTGTCCTTTAACGGGTCACAGAGCACTACCCGGTGGAACTTGTCGACGGAACCACACAATGTTGGCAGGGGCTTCATTGAAGATCAATGGTTGAGTAGTGTTCATAGCGTCAATATAGAGAACTCAGCGTTTGACAGTCCTGTTACCGCCATATCCATTGGTACATTTGGGTGATCCGCTGGCACCAGCGATGTACAAAGATTGTCAGAGCGGGGGGACGGTGATACTGAAAGCGCAACAAGCGGTTCGATATTTCTGGATCTCTGCAGAGCAGGGATCGTAGTACTACAGCGTGGGGGACTATTCAAGTTGGTGAGATGACAGAGATGGGATAAGTGCGGTGGGACTTTGCAACAGATCTGATGGTTCGAGAAAACGATGATATTAATGCAATGTACAACGGCCGCCCGAGAGTGTTTGCATGTTGTGCAACGGGATTATAACTTACCACCGACAGTATTTGCATGATGTCGCGGCCTGTTGCAATGCAGGCTAGGAGTGTACTCGTTGAACCCTAGACTTGATCCACCCAGCCTGGTCACTGTGAACTACTAGTGATACCGGCGCAAGAGATAAAAAGGAAAGCCACCTGGTGCCGGTGGGACGATCAGGCACATGCCCATTAGAAACCAGTGTGCGGCAACTTCTGAGACGCCTCGAGGCAGCTAGGATTCTTCAAGATAACGTATGATCCGTGCACTTCTCCGTCGTATTGCATTCTCTATTTGGTCAGCCCTCGAGATTGTGAGTTATGAATAGGAAGTGTTGGGTTGTCGGACTGGAGCCGTATATGATAGACGTGGTTGACAATTGCTGGAGACGCCGAGCTACGATCTAGCCATGTATGGTAGCATTATTGCCATCGAGGCACCACGCCAACCTTGACTTTCCGGGCCACTGTACGGTACAGACTTGTTCTCCATCTCAGAGCAATCAAAGGACTCGGTCATCCCCACACTACCTTCTCTCGGGCATGCTTGGGGATCATATCCACTACACCGGTCTCAATCTCACGAGCACCGGCAGCAAACTCTCCGAAGCGCCGACATCATTCACACCCGTTCATGATGTAAAAGTGAGGTCTTTCAAGTTCTTGCAGCGCATAAACCCCAATCACTCCGCTTCCGAACTACATACCTCACGCCACACGGCCTCTCTAATGACTAAAAACATAAACACGTTCTACAGTTGACATGCACCCAAGCGGTCTAGACAGGCATCTTAACCGGACAGTCTATCATTCCGCACTCAAAAGAGGCGAATTGATGATGACTGCGTATATTGCGAGATAATGCAGTTTTGCATGGCGTGCATAATCGAGCAGATGTTTGGGCATCGGTTCGGAGGGGCGAGTGTAGTAAGCCTCTGCGTTGGTCTCCACCTGCCGCAGCAGGCAACTTGGCTGGGCGGTGGCGGGTCTCCGCCTTTCGCTGAGATTCACATTGTCCGCTGGATCTTGTGTGGGCCCAATGTTTGAAGCACACTCAAAGTCGTGCCAAGCCTCGGTTATTAGGATCACAATGCATTGCCATCAATCTACCCGTGCTGTGGGTCCAAGAAGGGTGTTTGATAAGTACACAGTGTGAGTGTCGTCGGCGTTGTGGCCGACCTTTTTGCGGCTTCCTGATGACCCCTATCTCCGTTCATACGCACCTCCAGCCCAAGCTCCCAAGACATGCGCCCGCAACGTGAGCCGATCGCACTTTCATGGCAGGTGTACGTACATCCCCCTTTGCACGACCGATTATCTCGATCCCGCCAAAGGGCCCCCAATACAGTTCATGACGCATCTGCCAGCGTGTCGATATGTTGAGGGCATCGTGCCGCCAATGCAGCCTTCCCTCCCACACCCACCCTCGGATGACGGAGACAGCGCGGCCTAGACCAAATATATGCCGAAGGTTTCCCTCGCGCCCCCTCCTAGAAGTCTCGGGCCCATTAATCATCAATGATTCCGGAGGCTGAGCTTAACGATGAGCCATAGCGCGCGCTCTGCGTCTTCTAGCTCACGACTCATCTACGCCATTGCACAGGACGATTAGCGTGGCACGCTTGGCAGCTTCATACTGTATTAGGTGAGAGATATCGTGGATCGTCACGGTAAAATCAGCCCCTGCTCCTCCGAGCGGCCTACCTCGTGCGCAATCATTCCAGTCTTCTGTCCGGTGCACCGGTATCGCCTACCAGCGCCAACCGTCGACTGGACTCGTCCCATCGTCCGGTCGTCTACCCTCCGTACGTCGCGCTGGAGGTCTCCATGGCGGCGACGACCTGCTCCCAATCTACACGCCCTGCAGCCGTAATATTGCCGTTCTCATCTTGCAGGCCACCGTTAGAGTTTCTTCTGTTCGGCACATGCGCAGCCTGGATCGCGAGAGATTCCATACGTCTATAGTCCACTACCAGGCAACCCCGCTGTCCCGCGGAGTCTCGCAGGCCACAAATCCTGAGCCTGAGTCTAACTGGCGGCCTGCACGCACGGGAGACACGAGAATCGACCGGCGGTCCACACCAGCCATCCTTTTGTGGTTCGAAATCAGCACCTAGCTACAGAGCCTCTCCGAGCCTCGCGCTGGCACGCTGTCCCCATATACGCATTCTCCACCCGCACCGTAGAGTCGCATCGAAATGTCTGATAGTCCGATAACAATAGCTGGGCAAGGAGACGGAGGAAGGCGTAGGGCGGGCGAGCGGGGATACAAGATGACAATGGCTGGCTGCACATAGCAACTGTGAAGGGTGAGTACGGCATACCCGTTAAGCAGCAGGCCTTCCCATCTTCCAAACGCCCGCTGGAATAAACCTGACGCCACCCGCCCAGATCCGTCCCCACCAATTCAATCTAGCCACCCTCCAGGTTCCCAGTGTTGCCCAGCCCTGGTGTCTTCTGCCCGCCGCCTGGGTTATCGCAAGGACGAGAGAGAGAGAGTTCGAGCAGAACAATATTATTAGCAAGGGCGTAAGATCTCCGAACCCGACGGGTGCTTTGGGTCCCTGGGAGCCAGGCGTGACCTCGCGGGTCCCGAACGATGGCCCGAGCCCACCACACACAGTACCGCGGAGGACGCGAACGCGGGGTCTTCTCTCCCTCGTCCAAGGGTTTCAGGTTCAATTCAACACGGGAAGATTCGGCGACATGGCGGACCCCGCAAGATCTGACGTACGTACGTCTGGGCCGAGCCCGTGCGCAGGCAATCCGTCCGGCGACATGCGACATGCGCCATGCGGCGGGCGACGCTCGCGCACTCATCTTTTCGTTCGTTGCTTTCCAGACGGCCTGCCACGAGTTTGGAACTCGGACGGGGACCTCTCATCGAAGCCGTCTCGCAGAGCACGTCTTACTCTCTTCCGCTGAGAAGTCTGCCCTCGAGCCCCAAATCGGCCTCGAGCACCGCCCGACGCCGACTACGGACGTGGTCGTGCGCGTACGTCAGATCTCGCGCAGTCCCGCTACCGCAACCCCCCGCGAGCCCATAGCCAATCTCCTCTCTCTCTCTCTCTCCCAGACTGTCTTGCTTCTCCTCAAGCTCCCAAGATCCCCGTCCCGTCCTCGCGCGCTCTCTCTCTCTCCTCATGGGCGCGCCTTCCATCAGGGGAAGGGGCGAATTGAATTGCATAACGAAACGAGACCCAGCCTCGCTGCAACAATTCATATCGGCAGAACCCAGAGAAGACAGCCACCCACCAGCTGAGAGAACACCGAGCTCGCACAAGATCTGACGTACGACCTCGCTCGTGCACACAATCTGTCAGCGAAACGCCTGAAGGGCCCAGCCCGGGACTCGACATCGACATCAACATCAGCATCAACATCAAAGTCGACGTCGAGCAGACCGCCCCATGGGGAACGATTTACGGACGACAGCATCGGAGGGGCGGGGGGGTGTTCTTCCATCGTAATCGTGATGAATAAATGAGTGACGACATGGAGAAACACGGATCTCGTCCAGGCAAACGTTAACAACGCCCTGAGTACTGGCAAGCATTTATGTTACAGTATAGTAACGGGGACGGGGCGCGCGCACATAAGTCATCCGATTCGAAGATGAGAGATCCGCATGTCCCAGTTCCAGCTCCAGAGGTGCGATCTTCCGGCCCACGACGACATCTCGGCCGTTCACGTTATTGTATCAACGACGCTCTCAGCCGCTAGCCAGTACGGGCGGTTCGCATTCGGAATTCGGGGATTGTGTATAATACGTCCAAATGTCCTGCATTCGGCGCTTCCCTCCCCACATCCCACATCTGTTGTGCATACATATGCATCCTTTGGAGGTTCGAGACGAGGCTCAACCAAGGTCGCCATGGGCCATGTGAGCAAGAGGACGAGTGTTGATTCAAGCAGGGCATCAGGGGTGGGTATAGCATTGAAGGAAGAGGATATAGGACACATGTCGCGAGAGCAAGCTGGGAGCCAAGCTGAAGGACACAATCGTAGCATAGAGGACTTGTACCCTACATATCAACAAAGACGCATGTATGTAGAAACTAGTACATATTGACACCATGAGAGGGACGCAGCGGCAAGTACGGGAGTTTTCTAGCGGTCGCATGGACAAGAGCATTCGCAAGCGTGGGGCAACGATAGCAAGCTAACTAACGTATCGGACACACACTCACACACACACGAGATCGTACAGAGGGTTGGGAGGATGGAGGATGGAGATGTAGATGCACCAATATCCGAGTCTGAGAACCGAGAACACAAAACGTAGAATCCAATCGCGCTACAGCCGCAGCGACGCGCGCCATCCATATTCTTGCTTGGCGGCATGGTGTGGCCAACGAGTATGTGCCTCGCATGTGGAGTCTCCGTGTCCCACATCTCTGGGAGCCATCAACCAAGCACCATGCAAGTCCATCACCACCGACACCCACTTGTGGTCGGCACGATTCCTTCCAAGCAGCACCGCGGGGGAGCGCGCACGCAGAGAGACACGCATCACTATATAACCAACCCAATCTCTCGGCACCACATCGATCCCAACCCTACTTCGCTCGCTCGCCGGCCGCATGGCCGGTCGACGACGGCCGCAGGATGACCATCAGCCCATCCGAGTGCGCCGAGAAGATCGCGTCGACGACCCGCTCGTCCTCCGCACGCGGCCGCGGCGCGGGGCGCGACTCCCTGTAGCGGTCACGGTCACGTTCACGGTCGCGATACGCCGCCCCGGCGCCCGAAGGCGAGTAGTACGAGGCCCGGGCGTCGCGGGTGCGCGAATGCGAGTGCGATTCGTTGGAGCCGTGTGCATGGCTCGCGTATGTGCCGTTCCGGTGGCGCGAGGGCACGGGGTCGGGCTGTCGGTTGCTGTTGGCGTAAGAGGGGGCAGGGTTAGCGTGAGATCCGAACGTCGCGAGTCCACGGTGGCCTCCAGAACGCCCAGTGACAGTAGAGAGGGACAGCCACTGCCCATCTGTACCAGATCCGCTCCAAGGGCGGGCGTAAGTGGGGGAGGAAGAGAAGACGTACCTAGAATCGCGCCCGCGGACGACAAGGTTGAACTTGCCGAATCCGAACCCGCCGTCGCTCGGCTGGCCGCGCTCGTTCACGCCCCAGGACTTTATGACGTCGATCCAACTGCGGACGAGGTCCTCGTCTTTGCGGGAGACAAAGTCAAAGAAGGAGCGGCCCATGCACACAGTTGTTGAGATGAGACTGTCGTTGGAGCAGTATAGAATGTTGCAGTTGACACTGAACCTGTCGAGAATGAGGGCGGTTCGGACCGACTGTTCGGGCAAAGGAGCAAAAGTAATGGCCTTGCAACGATCTCGTCGCTTGGGGTCAGGACTAGCGGAGCGCGAGGACGGAATCGGACAAGGCGGCATTGGATTTGGGTCATTCCATCTCTGTCGTTGGGAGGAACAGTCGTTCAGTGCAAAGAACAGGGCATGAATAGGAAAGAGTGACAAGCGCACCCTGAATTCGAGATCCTTCGCTGTTGGGGTTATTATTTTGACCTCTTGCGCGGTTGACGCGTTATGCATGGCTTTTGGCCCTGGGGCGGCAAAAGACACGCTTCCTACAAGAACACTCTGACAGACAGTGCGAGACTGAGAGGACGGGTATTTAGGGCGTCAACACTGAGGACGTAAGGGAGGGCATTACTGCTGTGGCGACTCACAATGCCGCAGAGAATATAACCTTTGTAAGGATCTTTGTGCTTCATGCGCAAGTAGGCAAGGACGGCGGCTTGGTCCTGGGATATTGTTGTGTAGTGCAACTCCTTGACCTCGGAAAACTCATCGGGGTGGACGAGGAGGAGGGACGAGGTTCCAATAAGCTCATGGGGTTCGTAACCTGAAGGAGGGAAATTGAGCGGATGAAGAGGGAAAACGGTGAGTTAGAGAGCGCGTACCGAGCAATTCTTGGACAGATTCTGAACAATAGACCCAGGTTGCCTGCGGCGCAGAAGGCGCGGAGTGAGGAACGAGGAGACGGGCGTCAGAACGAGCGCGCTCACGTTTTCGGTAAAATCTACGATACCAACTTGAGAGGAGAGGAGCGGTGAGGATGATGATGGAGAGGGAGAAGGGCGGGATTGGACATACTGAAGGAGACACAAGCTGGGGACGAGTCCATGGGTGGGATGGGAGAGGCGGGGGAGAGAAACGGCGGAGGAGGAGGAGGAGGAAGAGAGGGCAGGAAGAAGGGTCAGTAGGACGATAGCGGCGATGGGTGGTGTATTTCTAGAAGCGACAGGCGTCCAGTACGAGGTTCTGGGACACGCTACGTATTTGGATGTATTCTGCGCGTCTAGGAGAGCGCTTGAGATGATGGAGAGGAAAGGGGCAAGCGGTGTGCGGTGTGAGCTGGGCAGGGTGGAAGAGGAAGGAAGAGAGGAAGCTCGCGCACTTGATAAAGACTGAGACTAGGCGAAAAGGATATCAGGACGGTCGAGGAGGAGAGATCTGGGAGTGTGACAAGAGTTCGCAGGTTGTGCCAGCTTGGATCTCGGTTGGGGGTGGGCGATGATGATGGGCGGGGGGGAAGAAGCTGTTGTGTTGGTGAGAGCGTTGGGTGTGAGCTCGATGGCTGACGGTGGGGAGAGAGAGAGGAGAGTACATACCGACTGTATATCTTGACTCTGAGACCTTAACAACATTCGCCGCCTCCGCCTCCGCCTCCGCCTCTGCCTCCGCCTCGGAGCAGTCCTGGGCTCGAGCGCTATTCGCAAAGCGCCCATCCATGGCCATGGTTTCGGGTTTTGGCACGAGATCCAATTCACGCCTCTTCAATCTTCCCACATCATTCCCACGCGAGATCCTCTTCTGGCAAGATCTCTTCCTCCCCGCCCAGTCCTTGAGCCTGAGAGTTTCAGAAGGCGACAGACTCTCAGACACATCTCCTCTCTCTCTCCTCCTCCCCATCCCCTCCTCTGCCTATGTGGTCCACAGCTAGAGAGATCGCCGCAGGCGATATAGTAATAGCATGGCTGGTACTCTACCTCCATCTTTCTCTTACGTCTTCTACCATTCACACCTCCACCGCCTATCTATCAGACCAGGGACCTCATCCAGCCGCTATTCATAACCCCCGGCAAAGAACTCAACTCCAAGTACGGCGTGTACAGGCATGCCGACCTCGTTGGTGTTCCCTACGGCTCCAAGATTCGTTCGCGTAATGGCAAAGGCTTCATCCATCTACTTCGGCCAACCCCAGAACTTTGGACCCTTGCTCTTCCCCATCGAACCCAGATTCTCTATCTCGCCGACATCGCCTTTGTCGTCTCCTGGCTCGATCTCAAGCTCGGTAGCAAAGTCATTGAAGCAGGTATGCTCACATCTCTTCCCCTTCCCAGCTTTCTTCTATCCATCCACTTCTCCCTCTCCCCTCCCCCCATCTCCATGGCTCCCCAAGAGTCATCTCCGTCGCAACCCGCCTGCCGATGCCATTCCTACTCCACACCCACTCTTCCAATCTCACATCTGTCACAACGCCGCGGTCCTTGCCAGCTACACTACGCTTTCGTCTCCGCTTTATCTCAACTAGGAAGCCAGGGAATCCCTTGTGGACTCACGGACTCTTTTTGGCATCCCCTCTGCTCCTCCAAGAGACCCCCCCCCTCCCCAGAACGATACACTGCACTGCTATCAATTTGACTACATGCATGATCAACCTTGTGGTCACTGTGCGCTGCGCCATCCCACTAGCTCATTCAGGCCAATGAAACATTTTTCACCAACAAATCATCCTCCGGCGGATGAGATTATTCTTTTGCCTCTCATCTTGTCCCTCTTTCAGACTCACTCACCTTCACCGTCCCGCTTACCCTACACCGCTCATCACAGGCACTGGTTCCGGCTCGTTTTCACACTCGGTTGCGCGCACAGTCGGCCCCACAGGTCACCTCTGGTCGTATGAGTTCCATGAGGCGCGCGCCAACAAAGCCAGGTCAGTGATACGGTCTCCCTTATGCGCTGACTCATTCTCATATCGTCAAACCATCCCCTACTGAGAGAGAGGCGGGCCTCGTGGGCGTGTTTTCCTGCACTGGCAGATCCTTCGGGTCGCCTGGGATCTCGGATTCAATGGGAAAAGACATCATTGCTGTGCCCACCAACTCTGAGCATTATTATCCATCTAAGATACTGTTGGCAGGACGCGCGCGATTGTCTGCCTGAGCTGCCCACAGTGTCCGATGCCTTGCGCTCATCGATCGTTCGTGTTCTGACCATCAGAGCGTGGGCGGTGCGAGCCCGAGTTCTCAGAAGGCTGATCAGTGTCGCGACTTTCTGTCGATCCCCAGGGAGGAGTTCACGCGCCACGGAATGGACGACATCGTCACCCTCACCCACCGGAACGTGTGCAAGGACGGGTTCACCGTCGTCGATACCGTTGACGCAGGTGAGCGCAGCACCTTGGCTCCCATGTCCCGAATACATACACGAAGCAGCCCGCTGATGTCCCTTGCCCGTGCCGCCTGCGTGGCAGTGTTTCTCGACCTGCCTGCCCCTTGGGATGCCGTCGAGCACGCTCAAAAAGCGCTCCGCGTGAGTGCGCACACTCCGTCCCTGTCCTTCTTATGCAATCTGAACGTCCCTCCGCACACGTCTGCACCGCATCCGCCGCTCCAGAAAGACCGTTCCACGCGCATATGCTGCTTCAGCCCCTGCATGGAGCAGGTCCTCCGCACCGTCTCCGCCCTGAACGACGCCGGTTTCACGGGTACGCCCCCCCCCCTTTCCCTCCTCCCCCCCCTCGCCGCGAGGCTCGCTGCGATTTCTCGCGATCTCGCCTGACCCTCTTCCCTCCCTCCTGCGCATGCGCATAACAGAGATCACGATGTACGAGACCCTCCTCCGCCCCCACCAAGTCGAGGCCGCCCCGGCGTTAACCCCGATCAGCGTCATCAGCGACAAGCTGAAGCAGTGCGAGGCGCGTCGCGAGGAGAAGCGCCTCCGCCAGATCGCAAACGCGCGTGCAGGCGCCGCACGGCGCGCGGCGAAACGCAAGGCTGAGGACGACGGCACCGGCCTCGACAACAACAACAACAACAACAACGACGACGGCAACGGCAACGGTAACGGCAACGGCAACGGCAACGGCGTTGCGGAGCACGAGAAGGGAGGGGCCAAGGAGGGGAAACGCGCCCGGTCTTCCCGCGCCGAGCCCGAAACAAGCCAAGGCCAGCACGGTGACGAACATTTCTCGTTGCCCCCTGAGGTACAGGCCCAGGACGAGCGCGAGGCAGCGGAGGCGATGGATACGGCTGGTGACCCCGACGGTATGGCGGCGCTCGCCGCCCCTAGGCTGACGAATGCCGCGGCGGACGCTGCTGGACCTGCCGTGGGGGGTAGCTCTAGTTCGACAGGACCCGATGGGGAGATGACGACGTCACAGGAGGCATCTAGGGCGCAGAAGGTGACTTTGTCAAAAACGTTCGCGGAGGTGCGCGGGCACACGTCGTACCTCACCTTTGCTGTGCTCCTTCCTGCGACGGTGATGAACAACGTCAAGGCCGAGGCAGAGACCTCTGCCTCTGCAAGCGAGCAGCAGCAGCCGCCCTTGACTGGTGCCGGCAGCGCAGACCCTACCGCTCCTCCGCCGTCAACGTAGCGAACGGCGGTGACGCCGGTGAGAGCTGCTTCGATTGATTGGCTGCACAGGGAGGACTCAGGAGACTGACCCGTGTTCTGTCTGGTGCCAATCCCAATCAGGAGGACACAAAAATAGCGACATGGCTTGGGTCACATGTACGGACGTGGTTAGGTCAATGGATTGTACGGATCGTCGCTCTGCGGTTATCGGACGTGTACCATACATAAATCAGTGCTTTGTACTGCACCATTGCATACGGATAAAGATATATGCCACTCGACTGCTCGACTCTAGTCTGCGATCGCCCGTCGGTACGCCTCCTCCACCTCCTTCTCCTCCAGGGCCTTACTTGCGTCTTTCGGCTTGCGTGTTCTCAACACCCGAGTCGACGGCGCGACGGCGGGCGGAGGTGCGCCCCCCCGCGTGCGTGTCCGAGTCTTCTTAGAAGGTGACAGCTGATCGGCGTCCTGCTCCACCTCTGGGTCCTCCTCCGAATCTGAAACGTCTGCCTGGGCCCTTGTCCGCTTCCGATCCCTGCGGGCCGTCGTCGTCGTCGTGGTCGGTTTGGGGCGTGCGAGCGCTCGACATCGACGCCAATGTGGACACTAGCTCGCGCAGAGGCCCGGGGCGTCGGCGCACCACGACCACGGACAGCCCTCGTGCTGCCTCTTGTGCCTGCACGCGACGATCTCGTGCTCCTCCCGTTGGCAGCCCCCTTCCCTTCGACAGGAGACTCGGGTGCTCTTCCAATGTCCGTGCTCGTGCTCAGCTGCAGGTCTTCCATGGTGATCTCCGACGCGCTTCGGCCAGTGTTCTCGGCCACCTCGCGGCGGCGTGCGGCTTCTTCCGCAAGCTCCTGCATCGTTTTGGGTCCGCCATTGACTTGTGGGGCGACGAGGTCGTCCACGTCTTCCATCATGGCATCGTCGTCCTCGTCCTCGCCCGCACCTTCTCTCCCTCTGCCTCCCTTTCCCTGGTCACCTTCGATCACCTCAAGTCTATCGCCCATCAGCACTTCCGCCCCCGGCTCGCCCGCCTCCGTAGCATCGCCCTCTTCTGCCATCTCCGCATCCAGATTGGCGTCCGCGTTCCTGAGCTCGCCGAGCGCCGCACGGCTCATGGATGCGTGCTCGACGATCGCGTGGAGGTTCCGCGGGAGGGCGTACGGCTGAACGACATCATCGACGCCAGTGAGGAAGCCGCCCGCAGCAGCAGGCTTCGCCTTCTCTTCGTCCGGCTCCTGTAGCACACGCCCAATCAGTCTCGAGCTCGCACCGAGTGCCCCTTCTGACTGTCACGACACGCCAATGCATGATGCATCACGCGTCATGACTGCCACTCAATAGCACCCGCACCCCGCGCGAGGGCAAGCACACCCGAGTGGCGAAATGGAGCCACAGCGGAGGACAGTTTCGCGCATGGATAGGAGAGGACGACGCCAGAGAAAATACGCACCTCGTGCGCAGGCCGACTGTCCGTCCCTGCGTCTGCATTTGCGGCGGGGGGGGCGCGGTCAGAATATTGTTCGAGCAGCCGCTGCCGAATGCGGAGGCCTTGCACGAGCTTCGTCCATCGCTTGATCACTTGTTCCCGCCGCTTTGCGTGACGCTTCGCCTCGGCGTCCTGTTCGGCCTCCCAGTAAGCCTGAAAACCACATAACACATGGCAAGCAGCAATTAGCAAAGGATACAGTGCAAAGTAGCGGTGATGCGGGCATGAGAGAAGCGAAGCACGATATTGCGTCAGCGCCGATGCAGACTAAGAAGCCCGAAGGACGCACCTCGACCAGCGCAGACTCATTCTCGGCCGCGACGACGACACCAGTGATGACAGGGAAGGCCCGCCGCTTCTTGAACTCAAACCCAGTCTGCACATGAATCGACAGATGTCAGGACCCATCTAATGCACAGGAGGCGAGGCGAGGGACGATCATGGGAGCTGGATGTGGTATGCGGAGCACATCCGCCCGAGACGGGTTCCGTCGCAGTAGTGCAGGACACGTACCACCGCTTCTGCGTAATCAAACCCGAGCTGACGGGCAATCTTCGCCGTCCCTTTGTCTAGAAGATGATGTGGTAGTCAATATGCAGTCAGCCTCGCACAGAAGGCCGCTGGATTGCCCGCACAACCAAGGGAGTACTTACAGGGTATGTGGGCAGCGCCAGCGGGGAGCATGGAGGGAACGTAGAGATCAATATTACCAAAGTCATTCTTCGGCACTTTCCCCTGAGCAGCACCGAGCCTGAGCAAACGCTCCAAAACCCCAGAAAGAAGGGCAAAGGTTGACTCACATCGACCACAGGCGGAGGCTTGTATACCTCGGTCTGGTGCTCAGCATACAAACCCTGCATGACACCATCTTCGCTTCCGAAGCCTTCCCCAGCGGTCGCAAGCTCATCTGTCCCGTCTACGCCCGCATCTTTGCCCGCTCCAGTGTCCTCGTCCCCACGCCCACGCTCCTTCACAGACGCTGAGGTGGATCTGGAGGCGGACACAGCACGCTCGCGCTGGTCTGCGAGCGCCAGCTCTATCGCGCGTTTCTTGTTCACGGTTACGGCCCGCTGCTTGACCCACTTGAGCGGTTGTGCGCCGGTGACGACCGTGCGGCCTTGGCGCATCCAGTTCTCTGCGGTCTTGAGCTGCAATACATTTCCACGTGGATACACGGGCTCCCCGCGGAACTTGCCAAGCTCAACAGGCGGGTCGACCACCTCCTCGCGCTTGAGATGGCGCGCGAGGACGTACAGTGGATGATCCTTGAACCCAGCCATAGTGGTTGGCATGGACTCCGTCATTTGGTTAGCCTGAAGCTCCTCGTCTTCCATGTCGTCTCTTTGCTGCTCATCCCGCAGTGATCAACATCCTGCGAATATAGTACGATTCAGAGAACGCACCAAGCGATATGGTCGTTGCACCATCCGACATATTCGCTGCCACCATTCACGGCGGCCTTTCCCGCCCTGTTGCACCTTCGATACTTTCGCGCCATACTCGCGCGCGTATCGTGGCGTGACGTCACGCGCGTACCCGTCCTCCTCGAAAGCGAGCACATAAACCATCCGATTCTCGACGCGCACAGGACGTCGTCTGTCTGGCTTCGTCGGGGCATTTGGATTCGGGGTAGGATCGAATGCCTTGCGTTTGTTCACGATCACTCGGACGGGGTCGACGGGAATCCACTTAGCGTCTGCGCGCGAGAACACCTCCGTCCAAAAGACTGGAGCAGTCTCTGTTGGGTCAGGAGTGCGTTCTCCTGTGATGACATTGAGCCTATGTATGATGGATGCTAGATGGTTACATACGTTGTCGTGGTCGATCAACCGCAGCACCGAGCTTTTGCCCGCCTCTGCTCTTGCGCAACTTGATCACTGGCGGCGCTTTTTGTTTTCCCTTGCCCTTGCCCGTTGTTGCTGCAGGATTGGCGCCATCTAGTCGTTGCCCATCACCAGGGAATGGCGACCGGCCTCTTAGATCGCTCACTGCAGGAGAGCCTGGAATATCCACCTCCTCCATGTCATCATCATCATCGTCCTCCTCCTTTGCTGTCTCTTTACCTTTGCCCTTCCCCTTAGCACCTGCCTTCGTCTTGTTCTTAGTCGTCGATTTCGGCTTGCCTACGCCTGCTTGCCACGGCACGCTCTGCAGACTGACCACCAGCCGTGCAGGGATGCCTAGTGCACGGCACAAAGCAGTGAAGAGCTGTGCACTCGTGTCGCGCGACCCTCGCTTCATCAGTGCATGCTTCATCAAGCTCTTCTCGCTCCGGATCTTCTCACCCTGCACGCCGTATCGCTCCTCAAGGTCTTCGTCATCTTCTTCGACCGCACGGGCTTTCCCCTTCCCCTTCGGATCTGGAGGCGAGGCGGGTTTGGGAGCGGGAAGTGTCCGCTGGACTTCGTCAAAGGTGCGCGAGCGGATGTGGCCCGTGGGAACGACCTCGAAGCTGTTCGCCCACCAGTCCGCGAGGCGGGTGATAGCGGACTCAAAGAGTCGTCCGCGTTTGGTGGCTTCGGGTACGCGCGACTTATGGATCATTGCGAACGCGTTCTGCAGTGCGAGCGGGGTGAGAGACATGAGGCGTGCCTGCATTAATCATGTTAGAACGGTGTACGAGCATCATGTAGTGGGACAAAGAGAGGTACGTAGACGAGGATGGCGTATGTACACATACATGAAGTAACGGGTCGTTGATCCACTTGTTGCGAGCTTTGGCGTTCATGAGCAGAGTGACGGTGTGAATCTTGTGGCAGTCAAGGCGGACGGCCCTCTCTGCGGCAAGCTGTACCGCCTTCGCGTTTTTCCTATGTCGCCTATCTCAGCACACAGTAGCATATAGGAGATATCATGGAGATCCTCACTTAGGGTCGCCCTTAGCTTTGCCCTGCGTCTTAATCGTGATCTCTAAGTGCGGACGCTCCGAAGGTCCTTCCTCCATACTGTGCAACTCTCCATAGTACTCCTTAAGACTTGCGGCCGTTTCATGTTTTGGTTGTACGCCATCGAGGGCTGCTACAGCAGGCTGCCCTACCTCTACTTCCTCCCAGTCGAAATCATCTTCGCTTTCCCCTCCGATGACGGAGCTGTTCTCAGTGTTCATTGGTATTCGTGCGCACTAGTAGGCTGATATTATGACGGATATGAAAGTACTGTTGCAGCGGAGGAGTTGTGTGCTCAGACTGGCAGTACTCGTGGTTCGCGAGACTTTGACTGTTGCGGACTGGTCTTTAGAGAGGAGTTGAATGACTTCTGTCAGTGCTTGAAGACTTGTGAGTGAATGTCCTGCTCCGGTCATTCAGTGAGCGTGTGTGTAGTAGGATGTAGTTTCGAACAGAGGTGCATAAGTCTGAGTCGTGATCCGCTAGTCGGAGACGGGCCCAACCCATGTCCGCTCTGACGCATTCCTTCAGGCGCCCATCGTGGGGCCGCGTCGCTGAGTAAGAACGCGGCGTGACTGTCTTCACGTGCGTTGTGTCACATCAATGTTTTTCGACCCCTCTTGTCTCAAGCTCCTGAAACTTATGTAGAACCGTCCATCCCTGTTGTCAATAGGTCCTCGTCTTGTCTCAAGCTCCTGGAACTTATGTAGGACCGTCCATCCCTATTGTCAATAGGTCCTCATTGTCTACCTGAAACCCAACCCAGGCTTCGTGCCACCAGCTACTCGCGCACACGCGCCTTGTGTTGTACGACTGGTCAAGGTGAGTACCACAGATACCTCAATAACATCAAGTAGAATACTCTGAGTATCTCAGTAACACACCCGTTGGTGACTGTATTCTCGATCCTGATAATACAACAACGTGAATCTAGTACACACACCACCAGGGCGCGACTCTTTCGACTGTCACTGTCAGTTTTGCAGGACAACGAATTTCAGACTATCGTCTTCAGAAATGACGCGCACATTCTCCATAGAGTCGATGATGAAGTGTGCCCCGCAGTTCTCGATCTTTGCACGCTCGTGGCTGGTACAGACCGCGATGACGATGGCCCCAGAGGCAACGCCCGCACGGATGCCCGAGGGCGAGTCCTCAAAGACGACGCAACGCTTCGCGTCGAATCCGAGCGAGGAGGCGGCGAGCAGGAGCGGGTCGGGAGCGGGCTTTCCAACCTTGAGACGCTTGTCGTCGGCGGTTATAGTGACCTTGGGAGGGGTTATACCGACGCGCGTCATGCAGGCATAGGCTAGAGGAAACCAATAGTGAGTCAATGTTTACTACAAGGAACCCAAACCCCACTCACCATAAGTCCGAGCGCCAGAGGTTGCGACAGCATAGCGTCCCTCGGGTATCGAGTCCATAAGCCTCGTCACCCCGGGGAGGATGCGGACGGAACGGTCAACAGCGGCGGCTTCGATCTGCCATGCCTCGAACCGGTGCTTCTTTTCGAGATCCTCCTCCCAGCTCTCCTGGACCTCTACCTCTTCCATGAAGACGTCCTCGCACGTGGCGCCTTCTGAGGTAAGGAGCGCGAATCGGTTACTGACTCGGCGCACAAATGACGAAGGGCGACGATCTCGAGTGTGCAGGGCCATCTCTTCCGCAACTGAAGACCGACGAGAGGAATTTTTGCTAGTAGAGCCCGCACTGGCAAGCTCAGGAGTAGCTGCGCCGGTCGTGTGGGGCGAGTTCTCGCGGGATCCTGGGCCATGCCTGTAGAATGCATCGGCGAAGAAGAGGACGGACTCCTCGAACGCCTGCACCTCAGCATGCATCTCGTGGGCTCTGAGGTGTGGCTTCAACTGCGCGAGGTTGTCGATCACGCGTTTGTCATGGGTGGCGGCGATCACGTACGCCGGGTCCTGCCCGATGTCCTGAGCGACCTTGCCCCACGCAGCCTCGACGGCGGCGATAGAGTCGGTGAGGGTGCCGTCCTATAACATGTCGAGTCAGCCACTTTCTCTGTTTTCTTGAGTGAAGTGCAAGAGGGGCTCAAGTCAGTACGTACCATGTCAAAGACGACGGCGTCGGCGTAAAAAGTGGCTTCGACGTTGTACGACATATTGAAGAAATAGGCGTGCTAAGGGTTTTTTGTTTTGTGTGTAGTGTGATTTGGTGGGGGGTGTTGAGAGAAAACTGTTGAGGTGAGGGAGGTAAGGGAAGGAAGGGCTCCTTATATACATCCGTCCCGCATCGCGACCGCCGTCCAACTTCAATGCGGATGTTGCTCCGCTAGTGTGGTATGCGAGGTCCACTTCCGAAGCTTATTGTGAACCGAACCAACGGGTTTCTTGCCCCAGTTACACAGTCCGACGCGCACATGCAGGACCGCCGCTCGTCCCCTTGCTGCCAAAGAACCGCAGCCGTTCGGGACAAGGCTGCTAAAACTCGGCTCGACACGGCCATATCGGATCCTGCCGTCTATCTCATGTGGTTGATTCCGTAATCTTGTATGCGCTCGACCCTTTCTACGCTGGGGTCAGTCTAGTCAGTGACTGCTGTGAGTTTATTCCCGCAGCGGAAATCCCAAACACGCGACTCCGACCCAGCACGTGCCACCTGCATGAACGGCAGTTTTGCCAGCTCAATGATCTCATGAGCAGCCATAGTTTATGCTGTCAGACAGGCCGCATGTGTTCAAAAACTGACCGCATGTGTTCAAAAACTGACCGCATGTTTTCAAGAATCGACCGCACTTGCAATTCCATCGCGGACAAGTATTGCGGTGACTAGTATGGTCACCAGTTGAAACCTCGCTCACGCACACCCAAGCTGCGCGTGATTAACTCTGCACTGTACAAGAGAAGACGAACAGTACCTGCCGAACAAAGAGCCAGAGCCTGGAGACCGGATAATATGCGCCCATGAAAGTGAAACATTGGTCAGATTCCAAACAAGGCTGGCGAAACAAGCCGGGGCGGTAGGGGTACTAAAAGTTACTATTCGACTGGTCAGCCTGACGGCTGCGATGACTAACCATTGATCGAGGACGACTCACCCGTCTCTTTCGGGATACCCATATACTCTAAACGGTGTAATGACCACGCTTGTCACCGTCGACGCGCTTCCGATCCTTATGAGTAGCGATTTTTGTCGAGATGTCCGTGACGGTGTTCATCTCGATGACAGTGTCTGGTTTACGGTTTTCCTACGTGGGTAGCGGCGTCAACAACGAAAGATTGCATCCGCATACAAGACTCACCCGGACACGGGAGGCTGCCCATTCTTCAGGCCCCTGGCGCTCGACATAGTAGTAGTGATTCCAGGGCGCGCAAACCGCACCATTGCCTGTTGGTCCGTGGTGATGGTGTCAAAGTTGAGCATCCCTCGGGCTCTCTCGGGAGCCCAAGCTGTGTACAAATTCCTGAGGATGCTGCTGTTTTAAACCGTGACAACCTTGACTCACGCAGCCAGGAATGCGTTGGCGTACACCGCGCGAGGCATCCGTTCGGTGGCAAGAGAGACCAGTGGCCTGGGAGACTAGTACGTGCGCCAGTTACATACCATCCCGATTCCCAAAAGCGCTCTAGAGTAGTTTCGTGTCTATCACGACTGGTATATGGCTGACGATAAGTTTTACAGCACCAAGAAGAGTATACACACCATGTGCTAGCAAGAACGTGAAGCTGAAACCAGACTATTAGCGACCGCACTCTGTAGCCATGGGATAGTCCCGTAACAGGAAGAGTGTGGGCTGTGTCGAACAACCTGGTATAGGGTAGTTCTTCCAAGCTAAATGGACAGTTCGTTTGACACAAGTGACCCACAAGACGGTCGTAGCCTATACCCGACATTAGCGTCCATATATCAATGATGCTGAGGGAGTATACCTACCAAGATCTTTCTTTTCAGAAGATCTTTCGTGCCACATGTGCGAAAGAACTGGTACCCTTGATGGAGCGTGACACCCAAGAGCCTTCCTCGAGCTGTCGTTCAGTATTCATTGTGAGGGATACCACTTAATAAACGTACGTGAGACAAACGACAGTAGAGATTTGCAGGATACCCCAATGATCGTCCGAACGTTGTGAGCGGCAGATGCCATGCCATCATGAGGGAACTAGGATCCTCTGACAGTCCAAGAAGTGCACGGCAGCCGCGAGAACGAGTCATCTAGAACTACTTGGATACTTTCTGGGCTAGTCCTTACCCACGGCAAGGCCTGGATGGTGGTTTTCCAAAGATCGAATCGAGATATTCTGGCAACAGGACCCTCCCCGCCCTGCCGTGGACGATGCAGCGGTACCCTCTGTTGCAGATATTGTCTGGCACCTATCGAAGTAACGTCGCATATTCTTGCACGACCTTGACCTTCGATTCTGAAGAAACATTCTTCAGTATACGAGACATGACGGAAGAAACTCACGGTATACTGCACCTACAAACCAACCCCGGGCCGAGGCATAGAGCCCAGCGCATCGAAGTCCTACTATCCACAGCAACACTGCGGGCTCGTTCCAATGAACAATTGTGTCGATGGGGTGAAAAGCATAGCTTATCGTCCAGGGTCTGACCCCAAAAGGAGATACGGGAGAGTCAG
>AXZM01001135.1:0-19227 GCA_000743315.1 Lignosus rhinocerotis TM02
GGGCGCGGGCGCGGTCACTGGTTTGTATCCGTCCGCGGTTATCCTCAGTACCACGCCGATGCTGATGATACGCCCCCTCACACCATATAAAGCCAGAACAATTGTGAGCAAACGCCAGCCAGCGCGAATGTGGACCTACAGTTCCGTGCAGGATCGAGGCGATGCATGTTTCGAGAGTAGCGTAAGGCGGCTGATTTCGGTCCCCTCATATTCACAGTTCTGCACGCTAGGCCGCCCGTTCACGCCTGGTTAAGCCAGGGGTAAGCCAAGGTTTCTCTTGGGCGGATGTCCTATCAGGTCCCAGACAGCGCTTCACAGCCCTTTATAATCAGGCAGCAGCCTGAGGACTTGCTATCCTCACTCAGCTCGAAGCACTGACATGTATATCATTATTGTAGCCGCATTGGCGACCGCTCTCTACGTCCTGTGGTGGACCTTCTCCAATTTCTTCGTGACATACCCTGTCGATAACCTCCCAGGGCCCGCCCCAACGTCGTTTCTCATAGGTTCGTGCTATGCTAGATGTGTCATACTTCATCCTAGTTAGTGTCACAATCTCTAGGCAACATAGCTGAATTCAGCAAACGAGATGCTTGGAAGCGCTGGGCCAATCACGCCGAAACCTATGGGCCGGTCTCACTCATAACTGGAGTCCTCGGCGTGAGACTTCTGAAGCGACTCTTCCGGCTCCGTGTCTGACGTTCGCCTAGAGACGTATCGTGGTCACCCATGACCCTAAGGCCCTGCACTCCATTTTGCTCAAGGACCAGGAGTTCTATCCGAAAAGCGTTGCACCGTCCCAGTACGTGTCAGTGAGTACATGTGCTATTAGAAACTCCGTTGACCTGTGTGGTGTCTTAGCATTCTAACGGTGCTCTTGGGCCCTGGAGTGTTCTCCGTTCAAGGCAAGGTACAACACCGCAGACAGCGCAAACTGCTTACTCCCGTGTTCTCCGTGGCTCACCTGCGCAACATGACTCGCATACTCTACTCTGTCGCTCATAGGGTATGGTTTAACCACTCTACGCAAGCGACTTAGCGAGGAAGTACTGTTGCTCACCATCTCCTCTCTGTAGGTTCAAGATGCCATCAAAGGCTTCCTCCCAGCAGATGGCACATCCGTCAAGCTCGACATGAACAGCTGGAACGCGCGGACGACGCTGGAAATGTTAGGGCAAGCGGGCCTAGGTTACTCGTTCGAGACCTTCGCCGGTGAATCCTCGGACGCATATGGAACGTCGCTGAAAATGTTCTTGTGAGTTGTGCATGGCGCCGGCAGTAGCGGTATCCATCTTGTTACTCACATTGTCCTAGCCCGGGGTTAGAAGAAATTGTGATCCTTTCGGGTGCTGTCAAACAGGCATCTCATTTCCTTCCAGACTGGCTCCTCCGACGCATCCTCCATTGGATCCCCATGCCCGCCGTACGGAGGGTTGTTGAAATTGCGGACATCATGGAGCAACGTTCGCAGGAGATCATTGACGAGAAGAAGGCCGCGTTGAGAAAGGGGGATGAAGCACTCCTACACCAACTTGGAGAGGGTAGAGACATCATGAGTATCTGCTGTGAGAGTGATGGCTACATGCAGACAAGGAGATGGCGGCACTGACGACGGTTGATAGTGAAGGCGAACATGGCCGCTGCGGACAACGAGAAGTTGACTGATGACGAGCTCACAGCCCAAGTGTCGTGAGTTCCGTTGCGGCATAAGGTGGCTTGACACTAACGCTTTATGGGGAAGGACGTTCATTCTAGCAGGCATGGACACGACGTCTAACGCACTATCAAGGACTCTTCATTTACTGGCTCAGTATCCGGCGATCCAACAGAAACTCCGGGAAGAAGTAGTCGAGGCAACCAGTGGCGGCACCGTTGACCTTGAATATGACGACGATGTCATAAAGCTTCCATACCTCGACGCAGTATGCCGCGAGTCGTTGCGCCTGCATAGCCCAGCAACAATCACCGCGCGAACGTGGGTATCTTGCGATTTACCTCAGGCAGCTCCATCCGCCACTCACCTTATGATAGTGCTTCGAAAGATCTCGTCCTCCCGTTCTCCTCGCCCGTCCGGGGGCGAAATGGCGCGCTGCTAAACGAGATTGTCGTCCCTAAGGGCTCCGGTGTGTTCCCACATTTCCATGCGAGCAACATCAACAAGGAACTGTGGGGCGAAGATGCAGAGGAGTTCAAGCCGGAACGTTGGCTCGCGCCGCCTCCAACCGCTCTCGAAGAGGCCCGGCTGCCGAGTGTCTACTCCAATGTGTAAGCGGGTTTTTACCTCCGCTTGTGGCATCCTCGTATCGATCACCAATTGTTTCTCCAGATTGACGTTCTCTGCTGGGGTGCGCTCGTGCATGTACGTGGCCTCCATGCCGTCATGAAACCGTGGTGACGTACTGACATCACATTGACAGTGGTTTCAAGGTCGCAGAACTGGAGATGAGTACGTGGCCATTACTCACCCCATGTCCCCAGCGCTAACGACTGCAACTGTCTCTGTCCAGAGATCACCCTATCAATTCTGCTCTCAAGCTTCTCCTTTGAGTTGCCCGAAGAACCGATCGTATGGAACTCCTCGAGCGTGATGTATCCGACGATGGGCGAGAAAAGCACGAGACCTGAGATGCTACTTAAGGTGAGAGTCATCTAGCGGCCCATCTCGCTGACGCTCCGAGCTTGGAGGCGTCGGTCCTGTATTGTTACGGTCGAGATATATATACTGCGCGAATGCCAACTCATATCTGGGCGCAGGGATGCTCAGCTGCGCGATTTCTCGTGCACACTCAAGCTAGAGATGTAAGACTGCGAGGAGTGTCTACTCCAATGTGTAAGCGGGTTTTTACCTCCGCTTGTGGCATCCTCGTATCGATCACCAATTGTTTCTCCAGATTGACGTTCTCTGCTGGGGTGCGCTCGTGCATGTACGTGGCCTCCATGCCGTCATGAAACCGTGGTGACGTACTGACATCACATTGACAGTGGTTTCAAGGTCGCAGAGCTGGAGATGAGTACGTGGCCATTACTCACCCCATGTCCCCAGCGCTAACGACTGCAACTGTCTCTGTCCAGAGATCACCCTATCAATTCTGCTCTCAAGCTTCTCCTTTGAGTTGCCCGAAGAACCGATCGTATGGAACTCCTCGAGCGTGATGTATCCGACGATGGGCGAGAAAAGCACGAGACCTGAGATGCTACTTAAGGTGAGAGTCATCTAGCGGCCCATCTCGCTGACGCTCCGAGCTTGGAGGCGTCGGTCCTGTATTGTTACGGTCGAGATATATATACTGCGCGAATGCCAACTCATATCTGGGCGCAGGGATGCTCAGCTGCGCGATTTCTCGTGCACACTCAAGCTAGAGATGTAAGACTGCGAGGAAGAGATGTCGAGTCCGCAGGGTTTGGACTAGGGACCAAGTGAGAATGAGGGGGTTAAATGAGAGAAACAAAAGACTAAGAGTAAACACAAGAAGTAGGGTTGAGACGTGTAACGCGTACGCATATTGGTAAGGCTGACAGAGAGAACTGAGAATAGCTCGTGAGCGGGGTACGCACACCCCTCTGGAGGGCAAAGATACTGGTTCATAAAAGTGTAAATATCAGATACACTATAGATCATAGAGTAATAGGGGCTACGGGAGAGCAGATCAGGACGTCCGACGAAGTGCAGGAACCAGGAGGTGCGGATGGCGGAACAGATACAAGCGAGCAGAGGAGGGCGAGACAGGGACGCGGTCACGTGTGGTGGCGCGACGCGTCTCAAACTCTCAGAAGCTACAGTGTCGTGGTTCCTCCCCCTTGCTGCTCTCACTCAGTAACTTGGGCCGCGAATTCCGCTCCTCGCGCACTAAAACACGCCAGCGGCCATTTGGAAAACAGGACCATATATGGCCGCTCTACCATTCAACCACACGCGACGACCGTACTACCGACGCGACACTGTCGGTGTGCTTTCTCCTGGGCGAGCCCATTCCCAAATGCTACGCTGGATGGGGTAGATAGCTACCTGACAGCCCTACTATCTCTCAGTCAGATGATTCATCCTCTGATATCATGTCTGCTGCGGGCCCTGGTGATGCCACAAGTGCCGCTTCTTCCCTATGTTCTCTCTCGTCCCTATCTCTCGTATGTTTCTCACATGTTTCCCCACCGCTCTAACCTACCTCACAGGGGGTTCATAGCATCGCCACGTTGCTTCCGCTCAACCTCGACTTCCCTTCCCCCGTATAGAGTACCTCCCCCGTCGGCGTGGATCATGTAGCTATCGTGTCGCAAAGCGTACGACAGGGCTCGGCCCTCCCGGGCTATTAACGAGGATTTCACAAACCAGTATCGTTTGAGGCAATCAGCGGGTCAGCAGAAAGAGCGGCTGGTATGTGTCGCCAGAGAAGAGGTGAATGACCCATGTCAGCGATGCAGCGTCGTCAGAGAGCACAGCGTCAGTGGCGAATCCAAGCCCATCCCTCCCCCCTTTGTGGAGGACGCCAAAGAAGGCGACGTCGGCTAAGTCAGTACTGGTAGCAGGGGAGGTCTCGGCGAGCAAATTGGGGGTAGCAACAAACGAGAGAATGACTGCAAAGTCTCCGTCCATGAAGTAGGCCGTCCCGGCGGCGGAGCGGAAGACGCATCGACGGACTCCGGGGTTACGTGCGTTTGTAGATGCGGCTGACGAAGAGACATTGGGGGACGCTGTGATCAGCACGTTTGAGGCGTTGCTTGACAATTGGTTGGTTGTGTTCATGGAGGAGCGACCCTTCCGCTTGGAATCAGCGGTCGATGGTGTGGCTGGTGCGTTTGCAGCTGGAACAGACGGGGCACGCACGAGAGTCGGGGCTGGCTGCTCAAGCTAGAGAGGAGGCGGGGCCAGGCGTGGCTGACACGCCGGCGCGTCACTGCTCTTCGAATTCCAGATCGGATGTGAGAGGGGTGGAAATATCGGGCTGGGCGTTGATCAGCATGTTTGTCACCGTTGGAAAGGAGCAAGGACGGAGGGGGAGTTCGCCGAAGAGCGCTCATGCCAGTGGCGATGAGTCGACAGCTTCGCGACCCTGATGAACGAGGGGCTGGTTGATGTCAACACGTACATTCAGGAAGTAAAAGGAAGTCGCGCAGCAACTTGAAGAGGGCTTGAGCGTAGGGTCCCTGACGTTCATGGCGTTGGGTGAGGTCAAACCAAACCACATGCTAGCAGCGTTCGGAGCGCGGTCAACGATCCGGTGGTCCTGGCCGGAAGCACAAGAAGCGTAAAATTGGACCATTCTTTCGTGACAAACCCACACCGCATATTCCGCGGGCGACTGGTCTTCGTCGGGGATGGGGGTCAAGCCGTCCACGTAGCCACCGAGGCCGCCGGGTTATATAGTGCAAGGCACGTCTGAATGTCACTCAACCATTCGTGCCAGCTATTGTGGCTCAAGTCGAGCATCTTCTCGGGAGCCAGCGGGACGGGGACGGACGACGAGATGATGTCTTGTTGCTGACACCGTTACGGGCTGTTAATTTATGGGTACTGAATGAGTTGTCTGGGCCGCGGGGTCATGGTAGAAGCGTTAGGTAATACTAAGCGACTGATGAGTCATAGTACAGGAGATATAAGGATAACGAGTGTATGTTGGAACGAGTTACAGAAGGGTGCGCCCAAGCAGTGGTCGGAAAGTGCAGGGAAGCGCAAGAGGTAGGTGTGAGATCAACGAGCGAGATCGAGTGTACAACGTTCTCATTTACGGGGATATCTAGCAGAGGCGGCTCAAAAGGAAAATGCATATGCCAGACGACGTACGACTATGTACATGTGAGCTAATGAGCTCGGGCAGGCGTAGCTGAGTATTTACTTGCTCACCATCACTTGGAGATGGTAGTCGAACGAGTGAGGGTTGAAGAGATCGATGAATCAGGAGGGCTGGGTGAGGATGGTGATACATATGATGAGACGCGGGTACCGGTGACACTCACCACGACCGACGAGAGGCGTTGTCAGAGTGCCTTGCACGACAGGCAAGCGCAACTTGTTCGCCGAAGGAAAGGCGCGCGTCTTAATACACCTACTTACTGTAACTTAAGTACATATCGTTTGGTCATAGAATTAGTGTTGGCAACATTGGATGGCAGGCACTTCGCCGGACATCATCGCCTCGTCCGCGGAGCGTGTGATCACTGATACTTCGATCGGCTAAGACATCGGCCAGTGTTTTGCGCCCGGGTTCACAAGCGAAGGCACTTCCGCTGATGCGAGCTGAGATCGGCGCGCAGTTGTTTACATGGTCCACTATACTGTAAGTACTAGTAATCCTGCTCATGCTTTCAATCACCACGACATCCTTGTCTCTCGTGTGCTTATGTGGACGTACTATACAACCAGGTCAGTATGATAGACCTACAATTGAGCTGGCCAACAATCGCAGTCGAAGTAGAGCCGTGTTGATACAGTCCGCGCCTGCGCCCGATTCAGAAGACTTGCGCTGAACTTGTAGTGAATACTAGTCCCCCTGAAGTGAATGATGGGAAAGCACAGTCTCGAACGCCAAGGATCTGGAGCGCTTGTATGTATGTTTATATTCAAGCAGACATCGTGAGGGTTTCCTATTCTCATTTACGCCCGAACTACTGACATGTGTATCGCTATTCTACTTGTAGCCGCACTGGGGACCACTCTCTACGTCCTGTGGTGGCTCTTCTCCGACTTTTTCACGACGTACCCTGTGGATAATCTCCCTGGTCCTGCCCCAACGTCATTCTTCGTAGGTTCGTGCCACCCTCGACGTATTATCTCGCCTCCTAATCCCAATATCCAGGAAACGCAGCTGCATTCAACAAACGAAATGCATTGCAGCACTGGGCCTCTCACGCCGAAACCTACGGGCCGGTTTCACTCATTACTGGTATCCTCCGCGTGAGACTTTCGGAGCGACTCTTGCAGCTCCGAGTCTGACGCTTTCTCAGAAACGTCTCGTCGTCATCCATGATCCCAAGGCCATGCAATCTATGTTGGTCAAGGACCAGGAGGTCTTGCCGAAACGCATCGTACCGACCCAGTATGTGTCTCTGAGTATGTGTGCTCTCAGAGACACCGCTGACACACGTGTTATTTCAGCGCCTTCACCGTGCTCATTGGCCCCGGAGTGTTCTCCGTCGGCAGGGCACAACACCGCAAACAGCGGAAGGTGCTGAATCCCGTGTTCTCTGTCACTCACCTGCGCAACATGAGTAGCATACTCTACTCTGTTGCTCATAGGGTATGGTACTCTACGCAAGCGAGGAAGTACTGTCGCTCACCATCTCCTCTCTGTAGGTTCAAGATGCCATCAAAGGCTTCCTCCCCGCAGATGGCACGTCCGTCAAGCTCGACATGAACAGCTGGAACGCGCGGACGACGCTGGAGATGTTAGGACAAGCCGGCCTAGGATACTCGTTCGACAATTTCTCAGGCGAGTCCTCGGACGCGTTCGGAGATTCGTTGAAAATGTTCTTGTGAGTTGTGCATGGCGCCGGTAGTCGCTGTATTCATCCATTTACTCACATCGTCCTAGCCCAGCGGTCGAAGAGATGATGCTCGTCGCGGTTGCTGCCGAGCAGGCCAGTTACTTTCTCCCAGACTGGCTCATCCGACGCATCCTTCATTGGATCCCCATGCGCACTGTACGGAGGGTGATGGGAATAACGGACACCATCGCGCAACGTTCGCAGGAGATCATTGACGGGAAGAAGGCCGCGCTGCGGAAGGGAGATGAGGCAATGTTACACGAAGTCGGCGAGGGTAGAGACATCATGAGTATCTGCTGTGAGAGTGCTGGCTACATGCAGACAAGGAGATGGCGGCACTGACGACGGTTGATAGTGAAGGCGAACATGGCCGCTGCGGACAACGAGAAGTTGACTGATGACGAGCTCACAGCCCAAGTGTCGTGAGTTCCGTTGCGGCATAAGGTGGCTTGACACTAACGCTTTATGGGGAAGGACGTTCATTCTAGCAGGCATGGACACGACGTCTAACGCACTATCAAGGACTCTTCATTTACTGGCTCAGTATCCGGCGATCCAACAGAAACTCCGGGAAGAAGTAGTCGAGGCAACCAGTGGCGGCACCGTTGACCTTGAATATGATCAGGTCATGAAGCTTCCGTACCTCGACGCAGTATGCCGTGAGTTGCTGCGCCTGTATAGCCCAGTAACAGCAACTTCGCGAACGTAGGTATCTCGCAATTCACTTCAGGCACACCCATTAGTCACCGCTCACTTCATTCTAGTGCTTCGAAAGATTTCGTCCTCCCGTTCTCTTCGCCCATCCGGGGGCGAGATGGCGCGATGCTGAATGAGATTGTAGTTCGTAGGGGCAACGCAGTGGTCGCACACCTCCAAGGGAGTAACACTAACAAGGAACTGTGGGGCGAAGATGCGAACGAATTCAAGCCGGAACGTTGGCTCGCGCCGCTTCCAACCGCTCTCGAAGAGGCCCGGCTGCCGGGTGTCTATTCCAATATGTAAGCGGGGATATGATTCCGAGCCGGGCTTTCTCATGTCGATCTGACATCCTTCACCTCCAGATTGACGTTCTCCGCTGGGCCGCGCTCGTGCATGTACGTGGCCTCCTGCCGCGATGAAACCGTGTTGGCGTACTGATGTGACATTGACAGTGGTTTTAAGCTCGCAGAGCTGGAGATGAGTACGTCGTGGCTTCCAGCATCCCCGTCATTGATGGCTGTAGTCCTGATTACGGCAAATGCCTCTGTTCACAGAGATCATCCTATCCACTTTTCTCTCAAGCTTCTCCTTCGAGTTGCCCGAAGAGCCGATCGAATGGAACTTCTCAGGCGTGAATTATCCGACGATGGGGGAGAATAGCACGAAGCCGGAGATGTTTCTCAAGGTGAAAGCCATCTAGCGGCGCAGCTGCCCCACTGACGCTCCGAGATGGGAGGCATCACTCCTATAGTAGTATCTGTCGAGATAGACACTAATAAACTGCGCAATCGCCAAGTCATACCTGGGCGCAGAGATGCTCAGCTGCGCACTTTCTCGCACACTCAAGCTAGACACGTAAGACTGCGGCGCAGATAGCGCCAAACGAGAGAGTGAGCAGGCATGCGTGGTTTTTATCACAGCATGACTCGAGCTCAACTGTGTTCACATGATCTATAACTGTACTAACGCTCTCGAGCTGACGATCAGGTTGACAAACGCGCATGCGACATACCGTCATCTTGCCGAGGATCGCCGACTACGTAGTGTCGATCTGTAATCGAAACCTGTGGAACTTCCCACGACATGAACAGGAACTCGAGAGGCTCTTCGCAAGTCAACAGCAACATCCAGGTCAATGCCAATGGTGCTAACCTCTTAACGACTACCCCTTGAACTACGGGTGCTCGGCGACCTATGGCGGCTTCGCTGACGTATGTATGGTTTCGTACAGCATGAACTACGGTTCTCCGAGCATCGTGCTTGACGAGTACTCCCGGCCTGGGAGACTCGCGGCAACTGACGGAGCGCAAGACGCAGAATATCTGTCAAAGTGAACGCCCACCCCCGCCAAGTATAATACAGGCTCTGCGAGACTCTGCCACAACTTTGACGCCACGATGAGTGGTTTGTCCCTCCCCGTTGCGGCCGCTTTGGCGGGTGCGTCTCTTTACGCGCTATGGAAGATCTTCCACAATTACTTCGTGAGCTATTCCCTCGACAACCTACCTGGCCCTCCGTCCGATTCGATCTTGATGGGTACGTGGCCCTTCCTGTCTGTCGTTCATAGTGTTGAACATGCTCCGACAGGCAACATGCGTGAGTTCGGCCAGCGTCAGACCTGGAAGCGTTTCGCCGCTCTCGCTGACACCTACGGGCCCGTCTCGCTCATGAGGGGTCTTCTCGGCGTGCGTCCTCCGTGGCTGGTGACCGTGGACCATCCCTCACAGACAGATCCCTAGCGTCGCTTGGTCCTTATCCACGATCCCAAGGCACTGCACACCATGTTGGTTAAGGATCAGGAGTTCCTCCAGAAAGGCATCGCCCCATCAAAGTACGCATCACCGCCGCATATGCGGGATGATAGATAGGTCCTGCAGTGAATTGACGTGCCCCTCGTACAGCGGCTTCACGGTGCTGCTGGGCCCCGGAGTGTTGTCTACTCGTAGTACGCAGCACCGCAGACAGCGCAAACTGCTCAACCCGGTGTTCTCCGTAGCCCATTTACGACAGATGACACACATATTCTATGGCGTTGCTCACAAGGTCCCTGCTTCGTTTCTCATCCGGGTCCTGTGCACCATATCACGATGATTGACTTGGGCCGTAGGTGCGAGTCGCGATCAAGGGCCGCCTGTCGAGCGACGGTGCAGCCACCGTGCTAGACATGAACGGATGGAACGGGCGTACGACGCTGGAGATGCTCGGCCAGGCTGGACTGGGTTATTCCTTCGACAATTTCGCAGAAGACTCCTCCGACGCATACGGCGAGTCGCTCAAACTCTTCTTGTGAGGTCCTTGGGAGATCCTCGTCGTCAACATGGATTCTGACCGTCTTGAGCTCTCTACAGCCCCGTGCTGAGCCGAGTGCGGCTGCTCCCTTTCGTGATCGAGAGGCTTTCGTACGTCTTCTCGGACGAGAATATTCGACGCATCCTCCGCATGGTCCCGCACCAGAACATCAAGGAGATCATGAAGATCTCGGACACAATGGTCGAACGCTCTCGTCATATCATCGGCGAGAGGAAGGACGCGTTGCGCAAGGGAGACGCCGCGCTTCTGGCGCAAGTCGGGGAGGGTAAGGACATCATGAGCATCTGCCGTAAGTGCTATCTATCATAGTATACAATCTCCGGTTCTAAACTGTTTCCCAGTCAAGGCGAATATGGCCGCGACCGACGCGGAGAAAATGACCGACGAGGAGATCCTCGCCCAGACGTCGTGCGTATCACCGTGACAAACGTCTCCTACGCTTGCGATTCAACGTGAGTCTTTCCGGCGACACAGGACGTTCATCCTCGCAGGCATGGACACGACTTCGAACGCCCTCTCGCGCATCCTCAATCTCCTCTCAGAACACCCGGACGTTCAGCGGAAACTCCGCGCGGAGCTGCTCGAAGCAACGAACGGAGGGACGACAGAGCTCGATTACGACGGTATCATGAAGCTCCCCTATCTCGACGCGGTCTGTCGGGAGACGCTGCGCGTCTTCGCCCCTGTTCTGCTCTCGGGACGCGTGTGAGTCCTATTGCGTTGGGCATATCTCGCGGGGTTCGCTCGACTGAGACAAAACTCGGGGTAGCCCAACTAAGGATGTCGTCCTTCCGCTCTCCGAGCCTGTCCGGGGCCGCAATGGGGCACTGATGACGGAAGTGATCGTGCCACGAGGCGCACTGGTCCTTGCACACTTCCAGGCGAGTAATAGCAACAAAGCGTTGTGGGGCGAGGACGCGGACGAGTGGAAGCCGGAACGCTGGCTCACCCCGCTCCCTCCGGTTTTGGAAGATGCGCATGTGCCTGGCGTGTACGCGAACCTGTGAGTGTGTCGTCGCCTTTGGGGCGCCGTGTTTTCTTTGTTACGCGGGTACTTACTGGTTCATGCACCAGAATGACATTCTCCGGTGGTGTGCGGTCTTGTATGTGCGTGGATCGATTCCTCCCGCTCGATTGTATGCATGATGTACTGACTGGGAGCTTGATCAGTGGGTTCAAGTTCTCTCAGGTGGAAATGAGTAAGTGGTCCTTGTCCGTGAAGCGCTTCCGATGGATCACTGACAGAGGTGACAGAAATCGTCTTATCCGTCCTCCTCACCTCGTTTTCCTTCGAGTTGACCGACAAGCCAATCGTGTGGAACTCTTCCGCCGTCATCTATCCAACGATGGGCTTGGAGAGCACAAAGCCGGAGATGCTTCTGAAGGTGAAGGCACTCTGATAGAAGAGATGTAAGTAAGACTGTACCAAAACACGATGGAACGGAACTTGCTTGCATCATGAAAGTCACAGACGCCGTAGCCCCAGAGTGCACCGCCCTCACTTGGTGTTGTGTGGTGTCTTGACACATTAAACGCCTTTCAACAAGATGATCATTTCTGATACTTAGCCTCTGTCTGGACGTTGTTTTCAGCGTATTGTGAGGCTCAATAAGAATTCAGATGCGTATCTCGAAAATATAAGTAGGATGTGGTGGACTGGGATGTATGACAGACCCAGCAATGTATACATGCTATACTAGGATCACAATGTGGCTGTCGTTGGGATGTATGATAGACCCAGCAATGTATACCTATAGTAGGATCACAATGTGGCTGTCGGGGATTGAATATGCGGTATGATCGTCAATCGGAGATGGATTCATGCAGGTATTTCAGTACCTCAGTTGACGATGATCACACCCCAACAGAAGGAGCAACAATTGAAGATGAACAACGCATTGCGGTTTCATGAACACCGCTAGATCGAGGATTCTTGGAGTGAGCCAAGTTCATCTGAGTCACTACCATCGTAAGCAGCCCTTGTCAGATGTCTTACTTGCCCTGTCTATGTTTGACTAATATATGTACTGACTGAATTTCTGAGAGCAGGGGGATCATGAATCGAAGAGAAGGTGACACGCGGTGTCGGATGCTGGGAACGGAGACGAGCGGTAGGTACCAGGTAGGTACGCTGCCTAAGCTGTACGAAAGGGTGGATCCCGGATATGAGCTCTTGGAATGCTGCAGGCGTCCCTCCCGTCGTTTCCGCCTCAAGTTGAGTTTAGCAGCCATTCGACGGAGATTCATGAAACAAGATTGATGTCGACATGACCGCGGCTGACTGGGACTGGATGAGAGCGACGAAGCTGGTGGTTGTTCTTCTATATATAGACTGCGACACCTGCCGCGTGCACATCCAACTCGAACCTGGACAGATCTTTGCTTGTTTGACGTGCGAATTGCTCTTCACCGTCAACTCTGCCTCCCTCATCCTCTCTCTCTCCTACCACCACGACCACACCCACGACCGCTGCCCCGCCTTCTCTGCAGTCTTTACACGTTCGAGCCATGCTCTCCGTCGTCTCTCCTTTCCACACTACGCTCGTTTCTCTCGCTCTCATCGCTGTCCTCGTCTCCGCTGACCTCGGCGCGCACGAGCACAACCGGCTCGATATCGGTCGCCGCAATCACGTCGCTGTCAACCTCACCGAGCGCGATGTCCATCTCGAAAAGCGCTTCGAAAATACCCGGTTCACCTTCTTCGAGGTCGGCGTGAACGCGTGTGGGGGATTTGACCACGACGGCGACTTTGTACGTCCTCAAATACTCCGAGGCGAAAGGAGCACGCGTCACTCACTTGCTCGGCAACGTAGATTGTTGCGCTGAACACCCATGTTCGTATAACCGTGCACTCCTAGGAGAGTTAGTTCTCTGCTGACTACCTTTCAAAGCAATGGGACGGCGGCGCACACTGCTTCAAGCCCATCAGCATCTCCTACCAGGGAAAGACCACCACCGCAAAGATCACCGACGAGGTGCGTCCCCATCTCTGTGGCACTGCTGCCGAAGGTCACTCACTGACAGATCTGCTGGGACGGATCCGTGTAGTGCGAGGGGTGTGGGTGGGGTGCCATCGACCTCTCCCCCGGGCTCTTCTCGTACCTCGTCCCCGGGGGTCTCGATCAGGGCGAAGTGTACGGCAGCTGGAGCTTTGGCGGTGGGGACAAGCCCAAGCCCGAGCCGAAACCGGAGCCATCCCCGGAGCCGAAGACGACGGCGACGACGCACTCGAAGCCGACAACGACGCACTCGAGTACGAGTACGACCGAGGAGAGGCCGACGTCGACGTCATCATCGAGCAGGCAGAGCACGAGCAGCTCGAAGACGTCCTTATCGTCGTCGTCGAGCATTGCTTCGAGCTCGAGTTCGTCGGCACCGGTTGCGACTGTTACTTCGTTTGACACAGGTACCTTCAACCAGATCAACTTGGCCATGGTACAGCTCGTCGACCTCATGCTCGTGTCGCTGGACGCTGTGTGATGATGGACGTTCAGCGTCCAGTGAACGTTGATGAAGGTCGGGACGTCGTGACCGTACAATGTTAAGTCACAAGTGATTGACAGTGCATCGCACACGGTCTTGTGCATGATGGTAGCTGTCCAAAATCAAGGTTGTCAGAATCTTTGGAGCTGTGATGTGTGTTGCGTTGCGCACGGATGTATCGCTTTGCATCCCGCTTATCTCAGATACCCAATTCAGGTGTTACCCTCGCATATGGTCGTGTCAAGGAGCTGCGCGGCGGTGTGTAAACAGTACCCATTTCCCGAATTTTCAGCATAAAAAGGGGGGGGGGGCGTCCAATCGCCTGGCATCTCGCACATGTGGGCTCCGGTCTGGGAAGACGAAGGACGATGCAGTCGAGCGAGTTGCTTTGAGCACGGCCAAGGGAACGCTCCACGCGAACAGGGGCATGCATGAGCTTGAAAGCTTGAAGTCGGAAGGAGACGAGATTTCCGTACATTTGCCTGCCTGAGAGCGCCTGGAAGGTGACGATTTGGATTCGAGCACGACGCTTCCCTGCACCCTGCGCCTTCAGACTCGCGTTCTGTCACGAGGACATTGTCTCCTGAGAACAACTTGTGGATCTTGCATTCAGCTTGACAAGGGCTGCGGTTGCGTGCAGTAGATGTCCGACAGGAGACGAAAGACGCAACTGGACGAGCCGTCAATATTGAGTATTGACGTTTGGGATGTCCAGAGGAGGCCTTAGTGCGAGACTGGCAGCTGCTGCCTTTCGGTTATCTTAGTAGTTCAAGTCCCACTCCTTGAGTCCTGTCCGCGAGTGTGAGTCAGCTGTCGAGTAAGTTTCTAGTAAACGTCTACAAGGATGTCGCTTCCTTGCGTTACTACTGGCTGAAAACCGGACACCGTTACGACTCTTTGGGGAATGTGGCTGCCTGTAGACATCAGGTGAGCCTCCGGCTAAGGCTGCAGCCAGGACCTCGCTTCCAAGTTTTTCAAACGGGAGGCCGTGAGTCCACCCGAGTGACAATCCTGCTTGTTATTTACTGTGTACATTTCAATGAATCGTTAAGACTCTGATATGTATCATAAGGTAGGAGTATAATGAATCTTACTGGAGAACAAGATACTAGAAGGTCGAAGAAAGTCGTTGTCGTCAGAAAGTACAAACCTGTGGGCGCCAAGAGTAACAGACTGCCATAATGGGCGTCTCTGTCTCCGCGGTCACAGGACCGGGATCCGAACGTGAAACGGTTGGCAACTGTTGGGGAGCGTGTCTTGCGTCTTCACATATTTAACTGTCCCGCCCGCTCCTTTCTTTCACTGTCTCCTCCACGAGCTGCGCTGGTCATCGTTGGCCGCGTCCTGCTCGACCTCGATCCCGCCATGCAACTCGTGCACTCCGCCGCTGCCCCGCCCTTCTCGCCCAGGATGAATGCCCGGACAACCCGCTCGCTCAAGGTCCACTTCAAGCTGCCTATAATCAAGAAGGCGTCCCCGACCGTCTCGGTTACCAACACCAACGCAGCGCGTGTAAACACCGTCTCCCCTCCCCCACCCGCGTTTCCCGAACTCTCGTCTCCGAGCTCGATCCCATTCCCCTCCTCGCCCATCCCGTGCCCTTCTCGGAAGAGAGCTATCAGCGAAGACAGGGACGAGCCGCAGGAAGGAGGGAACGCAGAGGGAGATGAACCGATGGACGTCGACTTCGACGAGCCCGAGCCCGAGCCCGAGCACAAGAGTACCCTTCCGTTCCATCGCCGTATCTCCCACATCGACATCCTCCGCCGTCGTTCCAAATCCTGTCTTGCCACCTCCTACTTCCACAGCGACTCTCACTCCTCTCGCAAGCCGCACCACATGCACGACAAGCCTGTCCCATCGCCATCCCCACCCGAAGGCCCGGTGAAGAAGAAGCCTGCCCTCCGGCGTGAGAGCATGAGCGCGGGCAACCCCACGGGCAAGACCGTTCGCAAGGCGAAACGCGTGCTCGCTGACGCACAGTTCCTCGCCTCTATGCACAGCAGTATTGCCCTGCAGGTGCGGACGCGTATCAACCACGGCGTCGCGAGCGGTGGGGACGAGTGTGCCACGCAGGACGTGGTCCTCGTCGAGCGCATCTGGAACACACTCGTCGATATGGGATACAAGCCCGTGCCTCTTGACGACGAGACACCTCCAGCGCCCTCTCCCCCTTCCCCTGTGTGCGTGTCAACCCCGGCGCATCGCGACCCAGCTCGCGAGGCTGCGGAGCGCGCAGCCCGGAGGACGTCCATGGCGGTGTCGTCGACACCCTTCACCGCCCAGGATCTCCCACCCGCGCCCACCGGGATGCTTTCCGTGCCACAGCTCGTCGCGGTGCTCACGATGCGCCACCGCGACCGCTCGACGACGCGTCCACGCTCGGCATCCAAGAAGCGCGCACCGGAGGAATCGCCATCGCCATCGCGTTCACCGCTCTCTGTCGCGTCCCTACCCACCATCGTCCCGATGGACACGTCATGACCCATTCCTACGCTAATTCCGGCCTCCGTGCCCGATGTCACCGTTTAATCCGTACGTCGTCTGGACGATGGCGCTTCAAAAATTCAACTTCGAGTGGGTTGTGTCAGCGGAGCCTGATGACACCCTCCTACAGGGCGCGCTGGGTTGGGCCTGCGGCCGTTTGACGGTTGTGAGTTTGCGCGTTGTGTTTGTGTGTGTCATGCTGACTGATAGCATTCATCAGATGATGATCACATCCTATCCTGCCATAATCGTTAATACCTAATCGCCTCTCCCGCCATATTATCTGTCTCTCTATCTCTCGCCATTTGCGCAACTCTCTCGGTTCTCTCTCGGTTTTGGCTGGGTCCCCCGGGCTTGGATATCGTCTCTCGGCATCGCACAACAACAGCATCAACACAACAACAATAACAACAACAACACGTCTGAATAAAACAATTCCAGCACCCTCATTGTCTTCTCTCCTCCACATCCCCTACGTATCAACACACCAACGCACATACTGCACACCTCTAGTACATACCTGTATCCGTACTGTTCCTACCCGACTTCGGAACATGCAATTGGGCGCTTGCGTCCTTGGCACGCTGTCGCGCTCACCCAACTTGCGTATAGGTCTTGATGATGAACGTTCCGCCTAGTTAGGCCGCATCCTAATGCACCACTTCAGTGTACCAGACCATGCTGCGCTGCATAATCAAGTTTGGGAAGCTAGCTTGCCAGACATCGAGCTTTCTGTAACTTGATCCTACCCTTGAGCTTGCGAAGGAAGTCGTCAGTGCCGTGTGCTACCAGCGTGCCACCTTGTCATGTGTTTACGGAGGACGCGATGGTGGTGGCAGCATGGTCGGACCCTTCTTGAACTTGTGGTGTCTCGGGGACTGACCGCTTGTGTTGTGTTGCTATACAGGAGAGAATCTTTCGTAGATGCCAAGTGGCGTGACATGAGGATCGAGCGGGGCTCTCCCTTGAAGCCCTTGCGATGTCAACTTGATGTAACTGGCTAGGGAGAAAACAATGACCCGGAAACTGGACTGTTGGCGATAGAATAGGTTGTGCCTGTTCTATGTCGGAGCTTCCCTCGATAAGCTGTTTACTTCGCGACTTCTACTGACTAGACATGTACTGAAACATGTGATGACGGTGTGTCAGTGCATAGTGATGCAATGCGCGACACTGATAGCACGACAAGTTTTGTCTATTGCCACTTCATGCTGTGGCAGTATGCTCTTTTAGCCAAATAGTGCCCGCCATTCCCAATCTTCGAGGTGAGCTTGAAAGCCTGTGGGAGGTATGTATGCAGGTACAACCCATGAAGGATGTATATGGCATTTACATTCTACACTCACTATTCATACTTACGGTGACCCTGTCTCAGATACCATGAATTCCGACGAGTTCCATATGCATTTGCCATCATTCCATCCTCTATTGTCTCCCTCACAGTCACAGAATGGGAAAGCCTAATATATAGAGGGCCAAGCATCAGAGACTAGTCCTCCAATATCAGTTTCTTGTTCCTCTTCAATCTTGGTCGAGCCAGCTGTCCTAAGTCCCAATTATGCAGAATCCCATGCCTTCGCGTGTCCGCAATACCCCATATAACCAGCCGCCCATTCAGCAGCAAGTCAACATCCTTAAAAGAATCACAAAGGCACCTGGAGAAGACCTGGATGTCAATCGATGGATTGATCCTAAATTCACCCAAAATTCTGTTTGCAAAGGCATCCCTCCTTTCATCATCAGGGGATCTAAATTCACCCAAGATTCTGTTTGCAAAGGCACCCCTCCTTTCATCATCAGGGGACACATGAAATGTATCAAAGCAAATACTCAAGATGTAGTGCTTGTTTACCCATGCTCTAGAAGATGTGAGTCGCTGTTGTAATTAGCTCAATGTTCATATATACTTATCAAGAACCTATATGATGAGGTACTGAGCGACAGGATTTTGACCCCACAATATACTGTGCAAAATGTGAGAGAGATTTCAAGAACAGTCCAGCATCTCAAAACTACAACCCTGTCCCTGCGATATTCTTGCCAACAAACGCAACCTGTAGCCTGAGCCATGAGAAGTGGCCCAGCAAATTAGTCTCTTGCATTGGCTCAGCTAGGCACAACTTGAACTTGGTGCCAATCTGTACTCTAGAGCGCGATGATAGTGCATATCTGTTTTTCGCTGGTGACAAAAGGCTTGGTGGGCAGCTCTGTTCAAGTTGCAAATGTACACCAGGAAAACTCACCAATACTCCCGGTTGGTGCCGTGATTGTTATGGATTTGGAAGAAAATTTTAGACCATGATGTACCCCTCTAGTACTTGAAGCTCTTTATGTGATAGCTAGGAGTCAGATTACATTGATTAGATGGGACTGGCATCATTGCAGCAAATTATCATGCCACCAAGGATTCTCCCTCCCTTCGCTTGACTCTTGTGGAGGTGTGCAGTGTGCAGCACCTCATCTACAGTGTCAAGCAATGTAAAGGGCAGTTGAGGTTGTAGCCAACAGTATGTGCAGACTTAGGAATTTGTCAACCAGTGCTTGAAACCTGTAGAATAGGGATGCCCAACCTGGGTCATTCCATGTTCAACAAGCACACCCTAACTTTCATTTCTGAGAACATATTCATGCTGATTACCAAGAGTGTCATCCTGCTTGCTCACTGAGAACCCAGACTTGGACCATACAGGAGACCAAGTTGTTATCAAAATATTCAACCTGCAATTCTGGATGAGGAAATCAGCATTGTCACATCATGACCATTGTGCC
>KN050263.1:155-18388 GCA_000743315.1 Lignosus rhinocerotis TM02
GGGGAATTATCCTATAAAACCCATACGGCTGTTGTCCTTCTCCCAAAACACATCCATCTTTTCTTCCCCATCCATGGCCCACGAGATGTTCTATCAGAGGGGACGGGGTGGTGTACGTCGCACACGCGTCCAGCCTTCTCCTCCTCCCCCACCTCCCCCCCCACCTCCTCCTCCTGAGCAGCCACAGCCTCCTCTGCCGCCGCCTCCACCACCAGCACCTGGTCAGTCTGAGCCCAGACATCCAGGTCAGCAAACTGTAGTGGAGCCATATGATATTGAGTGGGTAGAGACAATGTGGCAATTGGATGCGGGCATCAGGTATGGGATCACTATATGTGCTGTGGGTACTCACTATATGCGCATATAGTGAGCCAGCCAGAATTGCAAATGGTACACAGAAGTACTACGACATTGCTCGTAACATCACCCGCCGCTGTGGGGGCTCTACTGCTAACTACGCCAACATCCTCAGCCTAGGCATTCGGAATGCTGACATAGATCGCCAAAGTCATGACCATCCATTCTGGTACATTCCTCCCCCTACCGCATATACGCATATAGGCACTCATAGTTCTCATACCTTACACAGGCAAGCCCAGAAGTACAACGATGCCGTAGAGTCCACCCTCCTCTTCCCCATGTTCACACAGGAGTGGCCGTTGTTAGTGGAGCACATTGACTACCTCGAGCACAACTCAGCTCTCATTGCGGTCATCGCAGCTTTTGTAAGTCTCATGTTATTGATACGACTTATATCTATCTTCCACTCATCCTATCCAGTGCCAAAAGGTTGCAAGGATGTCCCGTGGAGACGATCTTGGGCGACTCAAGCGCCATATTTTTCACACCGCGCACTTTGAAAGTTCTGCACTTGCTGACAAGAGAAACCGTGGTTACAACTCATGTGAGACTACCAGGCTTCTTATGCCTATGCGACTCCTCTCTCGCTATGAGGCTGATCCTGAAGGGTGCGTATGCTATCCGTAGGAGTTGTTTGGGTTGAATGGCCTCCATGGCATTGTGTTTACTCCGTTGTTGACAGTGTTCGTCATCTCCTCCTGCATTCAAAGCTGGAAATCTTGTCCGAGGATTGGTATGTCTACATGTACGACATGAAACTCCGGCAAGAAGGCCTGCAAATCCCTGGCCTCCTTCGCAGCCAATTCCTCGTTGATGTAAGTTACCATCAATGGTGATTCTGTCGCCTCTCAGCTAATACTGTTATATCAGATGTGTAAGGTCATCTTCACATCGGCATCATCAGTCAACGGGACCGGTGAGCCGCAAACAGGCCAGCAAAACCTTGCTAAGAAGTACGACATGAAGCATGGTGATATAACATTCCATACCATCCTCTATGTGACCGCGCTGGTATGCTTCACAGTCCCAGCTTTATTGTATGCTAACATCTTCCTTAGGTACGTTTCACCCTCACCACAGAGCGTGTCTGGACCGAGGTCGATGGCGCACATTGGCGACTGTCTGCATTCTTGCAACATCTCCTCAACATTGCGCACTCGAGCGCTGCATGGGTTGACGAGGTCGTGGAATGGTGGAATGTGTATGCATCAACATATACTCATCGACTCACTGGTCTGATCATCCTATAGGCAAATCTTTGGTCCAGGCGAAGATCATGATATGGAAGAATTGCATGCCGAGCGCGAACAGAGCTCATACCGCCTTGCACTCAAGGAGTTGACAGGCCGCCGTCGTCCGCCGCCCATCGCTTCAAGCCGTGATGTGACCCCGTTCCCCAGTGACGATGAAGATGAGCAGAACTAGCCCAATTTGTGCCTGCGGCGATAGCTAGAGATGTATGTTTATCTTCCACGTCCTCTTATGAGTAATGACGTCGTCTTCTCTCAGCCAATATCCTACAAACAAGTTTTCTTGGCACCGCACAAGCCCTGATTTTCCCCGAGTATGCAAGATTATTACTGATGTATTGCCAGCTGTATCAATGTCGGACGTAGCTTCATCCCCCTCCTGTATCGTTTATGACTATTCCGTGTAGACCTGCCAATAATATACGTGTATGACCATCATGGTAATCGCAAGATTTGTATGCACGTGTACACCATGGCTGCCTCTAGCTGGGGGCCATTGCCCACTGGTATAAGAGACATGATCATGCACTGGGTTACGAGGGACTCATATGTCACAATATGCTCATTCATGTGCCAGGACATGCACATGGTTGTACAAACGTCAGGTGAATATGGACATGGTTGTACAGACATGGTCGTGCTACCGTACTAATTGGACCACACATGTCCATCGCTTCCCCATGAAGTGATCATACATGCCAGTGCACTGCAGAACTCATGGGCATGCATGCTCTTTCATGAGCGTTTTGTAGATGAGCTATGCCCATGCCTGGTCATGTGTACCACCCTTGTTTGTCATTCTTGAACATTGTCGGCGTTGACTGACCTAAGGGTGTCCTAAGCTGGTCATCAAAGACACCATCGGTCATGATGGACGTCCGAGGGTCATGACTGGCCATGGTGCCAGTCGAATCCCTGATGTAGCATTTCGATCTATTCGAACAGTCACGCGTCACAGGCCCCCTGTTTGTTCGAAGTTTACAGCCATGTCACCTGTCACAAGGGCCGTGTTCGGAACGGCCTGGCGAGCGCCTACCCATTTTTCGCGCGGCGTGCTACCGCGCGCCCTATAGTGTTCGAATCTCCGCCGGTGGCACAGCCATTTGGCCGGCTGTTCGAATCTGTCCGTCCAAATGGCCGTGTCACATGTCACAAGCCTGTTCGAATAGATCGAAATGCTACAGTACGTTGGATAGATTCCAACAAGGAGAGTAGTACACAGAGTTGGCTAGTGCTATGTACCGCTTGGCCAAGAATAGGGAAGAGCCAACAGATTTTTTGTTCCTCCAGAAGAGGTTGATCTCTAGGTCCAGCGTAATGATCATATCATACCAGTACAGAGCTAGGGCGAGAATGATTATACCGCATTACTCTGTTCATAATTGCCTACTTACCTGTACCAGCAGCGACTGCATACGAAACCACCTGACTTGATAGAGTTCAGCATTGGTTTAATAGTATGACACTCGACATACTTCAGAAATAATTCAGATTGTATTAACATCTGAGATAGTTACAGCTGTTTTCAAAACGATAGGCCCTTTTCTGATTTCTCGTACGGACAGTGCCCCCGGTGACTTGGAACTCCGATGATTATGTAATTCATTTCTTCTCCAGACGGTTCTGTCCAGGAGGCGCCTTGTACTCGTACCACAACCATCGACTCCAACATGCGCCGGCATATTTCCAACTGAAGAACATTACGCTCCATGGTTCTCTCTTCGAGCAGTATCCAATGCCCCATACGGTCTCCCTGGCATTTACATTGTTTTGGGTTGATCATTCCGAGCCTCTTCTTGCTGTTGGGGTCTACAAGCAGCACCAGGAGTGGGTGCTTGGGGACTTGCTGGACGGTCATGAGTTCTTTCTCCTGATCCCTACTGAGGAGCGCCCTATCACGGTACCCGTTGTGCCCGTGCCAGTCGCCGACCCATTCTGATCGTCATGTATTCCCTGGGGACGATTTTCCACGCATTATTCGTATCTGTGTATTACCCGTTATGTATGAACCTCCGTCGGATCATCGTACTTTGAAGTCCGCTGTCTGTACGAGAAATCAGAGAAGGGCCTATCGTTTTGAAAACAGCTGTAAATTGAAGGGAAGGGTGGTGCCCAAGTACTACTTGCGAGGTCGTCTCTTTATATACCATATATCGGTCACGGTCAGTGCCGGCCTGCAGCCAATATCATCTCCGTAGTATGTGGCACACAAATTCCCACAGCGATGGGTCAGTGTACACATTGATGAAGAACAACGAGGTATCACTATAGCAGCTCATATCTTAAGCAATAATGATATGAGCATCCCATCGAGGCCGAGACGGGACTCAACTGTCAGCCTGTGCGTCAGGCCCCGCAGCATGCAACCGTAAACCGTGGGTGTTGGTTGTGTAGCACGCGAGGGCGGAATCACGAATCAGGAGTCCGAGTTGTCAGGAAGTGCAGTACTCATATCATGATCTGCGGCGAGTAACGTGAGGGTGGTGAGATGGCATCCCCGAAGCCAGATGGGCTATCCGATTGGGCAAGATTTGACTACACGCCGGCATTGCGACCTGGCAGAAGTGCATGTGACTGTCGTCTGTCCAACACAAGGCCAAAGCATTGCACATAGGATAGACGAGGGTGCGACTTCGCCATAAGGCGATATCAATGGAAAGCGAACTGCACCAGGAGCAGATAGATATCATAGTAGATAATCGTAGAGCTAGCTGTTCAACAGTGTCAGGACTACTCATCGGAACATAGATGGGTAACAGGGTTTGCATCCAGTTTCATCGCCCCTTGGCAACCTATTGTGCACGCGAAAGGACCCCAAAGACACTGCCGATGTTGTAAAATCTGTACCGCAGCTGTGACAGGGATCACTTGCTAAGTCCGCAAGGACAGGCGACTAGACCGACTGCCGGAATGGCGAATGTCTTCTTCGCAAGCATCGTGTACCACACGCACTCAATGATATCACCGTGCAGGTACGACCTGAAGATCCGAGGAGAGAGAACGTGGTTGACGCAAGCAGAGATAGATGAACGTCTCCGAGAGGTTACGCGGGACATCGCCCCAAGTTCGGTGCTCCGGTGAATGGTTTGTCCGCAGTGGCCAGGATTGCGGACCTTGTAAGTTGTCGCCGGCGACAGAACCACGAAACGTAGCCTGAGGATGACGTCCGAGAGTGGTGATCACTCGTTCAATTAGTCTTCACAAGGAGGCTAACGACCTACGGTAGCGCCTCATGTTCATGCTCGTAAGTCAATCATCACGATGGTATAGTCAGCTCCGGAATGAGGTTAATAGCCTGATGGAGCTGGGGCCTGTCTCTCTGACGTTCAATCTGTGAAGCTCAACTTTATCGTGCCTGTTCTCTGTCCTCTGTCGGACTTGCACAAATGTCCTCGTCCTAGCTAGGCTGATCGAAAAGACGATTACATCTATACTTACTGAAACTATCCAAGGAGAGGAGTGTTCGCGTCGCCTGGGCTGAAATCTAGTCAGCAATGTCATATAGGGAGCAGATCTGAGGAAGAACATCTCCATCAGGCGATGATGTGTGGACTAGATCGAACGACCATTATATCGCACGACATGGTTAGATCAAGATACAGACAGGACACAAGACTAGGCATTGCACGGCATAAGTGGTGTAGCCATAGGAAGAAGGACAACGGAGGCCATGTCGTCGAAAGCTCACGTCCTCGTCAAAGTAAGACTCGGGCTTCATAGAGGTTGTCGTAGAATTGAGCTGCATAGAAACCCAGAAGTCCTTGATTATATGAATCTGATGTATACCGAGCTGCAGACCGCAGATGCTGAGGACGTTGCCGCGACAAAGCGACTAGTAGTAGTAAGAACTTGGGAAGTGTTGGGAAGGAAGAGGCGCTGAATACACATAACAAGAGTGCTAGATGAAGTGGGGTTAGGGTTGATCCTGTACCTGCGCGCGCGCGCGTTGTGCGGTACTTGATCTTTGTCCTTCCCGACGACCGTTCCTCTCCCTCCCACCATCTTCGACCTTCTCCGGTCATCGCGCGTGTGGTGTTGTACTAGGCATTGCTCTCAGCGCTTTTAGCTGTCGTTCCCCGGACACGATGTCGCGATTTGTACGAGCATCCAAGTATCGGTGCGCAATGCCTTCTCATCTGTACCTATCCCTACTTCATTCTTGCCCGTCTTGTATAGCCACGTCTTTGGGCAACAGGGAAAGAAGGAGTATGGCTTTGACAACGTGAAGGTCACCAACAGTGCCTGGGACACGAATGTCATCTCAGCCTCCACTGTGCGCACCCCCTCTTGTGCTCATCAGCCTGCACAGCTCATCTCGTTCGATAGCGATACGTCTCGCTCAACTGGAACTCTTCCGGCGGGGGCGCTTTTGCGATCCTCCCTCTTCCGTCGCCCTTTGCACCCCTGCCCACTGGTTTTCCCTCAAAGCTCCCCGACCTCGTCCCCCTCGCACGTAGCCACACCGCCCCCGTGCTGGACACGGACTGGTCCCCTTTCAATGATTGTATCGTTGCCTCTGCCGGCGAGGACGGCAAAGCACTCATATGGAAGGTCGAATCTGGTGTCTTTGACGGATGGGGCCAGGACGGCTGGGAGCCTCAAGACTTCGACCCTGTCGCGCGCATCGATGTCTCGCCCCGCCGCGTCGGGCACGTGGTCTTCCACCCGACGGCCAACAATGTGCTTGCAACGTCCACCGGCGACCATGTCGTCAAGCTCTGGGATCTCGCGAACCCTGAGAGTCCGAAGAGCGTGCTCGGCGGACATGGCGATGCGATCCAGAGTCTCGCCTTCAATCCTTCGGGCTCGGTCCTCGCTACGACCTGCAGGGACAGGAAGCTCCGCTTGTTCGACCCGAGGGCGGGCAGTGACCCGGTGAGGATTGGCGAGGGGCATGGGGGCATCAAGGTCCGTCCTCGTGTGACTGCAGACGTAGAGTGGTACACTGACGCACCTTCCCGTGCGCAGGGTGCCCGTGTCGTCTGGATGGGCGACAAAGATCGCATCGCGACGACCGGGTTCAGCAGGATGAGTGATCGTCAAGCCGCAATCTGGGAGACCGGTGGGTTGAGCAACATTAAGACGCTTACAATCGACCAATCGTCCGGTGTCATCATGCCATTCTGGACCGACAACAATATTCTTTTCCTCGGTAAGTAGTTCGCCGCACGTCTTCGATGTGTCCAGAGCTTATGTGCTGTTACTTTAGCCGGAAAGGGGTAAGTGTGAATCGCTTGTGTTGCGTGAAGTGCTGCTATTGACGTAAGTTCCAGTGACGGAAATATCCGTTACTACGAGTACGAGAACGACAACCTCTTCCCACTGTCAGAGTACAAATCTTCGGACCCTCAACGTGGCATGTGTTTCCTCCCCCGTCGCGGCCTAAGTGTATCCGACTGCGAGATTGCTCGCGCGCTTAAGGTCGCTGCCAACTCTATTGAAGCCATCGCATTTATTGTTCCTCGAAAAGTACGTTCGCGTGCAAAAATCTACTGTTCGCCTGTGCTGAATGGCGTTGTAGTCCGACTCCTTCCAGTCAGACATCTATCCACCCGCTCCATCTGCTGAACCCGCTCTCACCGCTGCCGAGTTCTTCTCTGGGAAGATCGCTCCGCCGAAACTTATCTCTCTCGAGGACGGCTCAATTTCAGCCGCCTCGGCGACGCCCACCTCCATTCCTTCCGCTCCCGCCATTACGAAGACCGCATCCGCGCTCGCACCAGCCCCTGCAGCTGCACCAATCGTCGTTCTGTACGAAGAGCCCGCTCCCGCTCCGACACCTGTCCGGGCTGAGCCTGTGCGCATGCAAACCAACCCCTCTTCCGACGTGAGTCCCACTCTTGTTGCGTCTAGCTGATTGTCGCCCGCACCGCTGACCTGGTGGCGATGAAAGGATTCGGCCGTTGCTGCACTCAAGGAAGAGAACGCAAGGCTGACCACGGAGCTGCGTGAGGCGCGGGCGCAAATCCGGAACTTAGAGCTGCAGGTCGAGGCTGTGCGCGCGAACGCGAGGAAGGCCGCCGCGTTGCTTGATAGCTGAGCGTCGAGCTTCTGCGAGTGTGTATCTGTTTAAGTGGAACTATCATGGCATGTGTAGGTAGTCGGAAAAACTACAGGCAATGTATGATTTCACTCTCTTGTTCTCATCCGCGTAAGCCTAGGGACGATATGTCCATACCGTCGCTTTAACCGTGTACCAGGGTCTCTCTGCCGCGGTGATCCTGACCGGTTCACATTCGTGAGCTCAAACTCTCCGTCTCTCGTGTTCCTCGCAAGAACTGGTTTTGCATAACGAGCAGAAGAGCATAAAGCGCCTCCATCCTCTGTTGTCATTCACGCCAGATTCAGCGTTGCTCCTGTAGCTTGAAGCCGAATATCCATACGAACACGCACCGGCATGCTTATACCCGCGCGTCGACCCATCCGCACGACCTCCCCGATGACGTGCTCAATCTCCATCGGCCGCCCCGCCTCAACGTCCATCAGCATGCTCGGCATATGTTTGCTGTTTGGACGCGCGTGTAGGCGGGCAGTATTGGCGAGAGTCTTGTATGCGACGTCCGGGTCGAGCCCGGCCACTCTCTCCACCCCTGATCCGAGTGTGTCGGGGCTAGGACGGAAAAGAACGGCGCCGAGGATGCACACCTCACTGAGGGTGTCATAGAGGAAGGGGATCGTGTATCGCCCAATTGAGAGGGATGCGTGCGGGATTGCGGCGGTCGCTTTCTCGCTCGCTGTCTGGAGCTCACCTACGATGGGGATGCGTTCGGGTTCGAGTTCGGTTTCCGAGGTAGAGCCTTCGCGCTCAGGCTCGAGGTGCGGTGGACGGAAGAACTCGCGGAGTGAGAAGCGGGAGAGCGCAGCGGACGCACCGAGAACGCCGTTCCATAGGTTCTTGCTGAACTTGACTCGCTGGATCTCCGGCACGATGGTCGTATCAGAGCCTCCTGCGGAGAGGAGGCAGGCGAAATCGGTGAGGAGAGTGGTCTCGGATGCGGAGTTTTGAACGGGTGCTGGGGAGGGGCGGTAGACCCCCATTGAGACGCGGTCCTGTTGGATAGAGATGTCAGCAAGTTCGGGCTATAAACTGCTATAGGGTGCTATGATCTGATATGGGAGGAACGCCTTACGAATTCGTTGTGCTCAACGAGGTTCTTCCCGACGAGCCCTGTCCCAATCCAGACAGCAGTGCTGATGATCTGAGGTTCTTCATCTGGCATAAGCTTCTTGAGTGCTTCGTATAGATCTACTTCCACGTTCAGCCCATTTTGCATGAGCACATACGTCGGCTGCGAGTGCATGTCAGAGTAAGGTGGCGAGAGAAGAGGCGCCAGTAGCGATGAGGTGCGTTGAAGTTCAGGGATCGCTTTGGTCGTGAGAATGACGTAGGAGTAAGGCCGGTCAAGTGCGAGTTCGATCTTGGGAAAGACTGCACAAACAGTACGAGCGAGCATGAGTCGCAAGATAGACGAAGACTACGATCTGACGTACGGCGGTCGGGTTGCCAGCCATCAATAGTGCCATACTTGCGGCTTCGAATGTTCATCCCATTGACTTCGCGCATTCGTGGCATCAGCCACGATCTCTTGCCGAACGTGAGGTTCGACCGACCTTTTGTGACATCGTAGTTGCTACGCGCGATAACGGTTACGCGAGCAGAGCCGCTCCTCTTGAGGATGTGTGAGTCTGAATATGACGGTTATGTGAGCCTGTTTGATTATCTCAGCGCGTGAAACATACATATGGCTCCAACGGCTCCGTAACCTATAAGGAGGATGTCACGGTCTTTCACTGGTTGAAGCATCATGTTGGGTTTCCAGAGGTCTCTAGCGTGGCAAGCCCCTCGAGCGTTATGCGTCAGTCTTTGGCTGTAATTGTATACGATCTCCAATCACAACAGGGAGCGATGTCGCAGTCGAAGTCAAGTTTGAAAGCTTGATTTCGCTGGACCTGGACCCTGGAGAGTTTCCAAGAACAACAAGCGCCCGCGCCTCACAGCTGCGGGCCGCGGCAACGTTGACTTGAGGGCATTGCATACATAAAAGTACTGTACTGAAGTACTTATTGGCCTTGCATTAGGCTATGTACTACCACCTATGCGTCACTGCCTAAGTGCAAGATCACACGCTACCTATCTTGATATTGAAAACAATTGATAGGCTCTCACGACTAGTATCTTGTGCGCCTTTGAAACTTTGCCAATGGCGCCGCTCTCAAGTTGCGTGTTTCTTTCCAGGACTACTATCATCAAACAATGGCATATATATATGGCTTGTGGTCAGTCTCAAATCTTATCGTTCAAAAAGATCGCATTGCGACGTTCAAGTTGCCCTCCCAGGACATGGGCATTGGGCTCTCTGCTTTTCATGTCCATTTGTCTTGAGAGTGCACAGGTTTGCGAGCTCAGGGGAACGAATAGGAAGGACAAGTTGCTAGCGTTCCTACTGCTGGGAACTACATGCACACCTGAACAGACTGTGACACAACTCGTTACTCCACCCTAGAACAAGTGTCCAACATCTAGATCTATGGACATATTCACTTATGCTTCTGTGTGCTGACTAGGTGCTGACTGAGCATCGCCTTTATGTTAATCAGCGAGCCCGTCTTACACGACCTTCCACTGACGGTTTCTTGTCATTTCAACTATTCTCAAGAAGATTGGTGTTGCGCGATGCATGCAACCCAATAGCGATCGGTGGGTTATTCATCGCAACAACTCGGCCGAGAATGGCGTATAGGATAGAGGATACACAGATATATTAACCCCAAGGCCATGCATCCGACACAGTGATCGTCTTTCTTCATCTTCCCTCGACCGCGCATAAAGGCATTTCCCACCAATGGCCCCCGCATTCAACGCCCCGGCACCAAACGTCCAATACTTCGTCCCACGCCAGTACCCTCCATCTGGCACAGAGTTCGACTCACAACCCAATGGGAACCCCATCTCCACTCTATTCCAACCCCTCAAAATTCGTGGCGTTGAAGTTCAGAACCGTGTTTGGGTAAGTCGGACTGTGTGGTGCTTCCGGCAGTGCTTCTCACCTCTTACGCAACTACATATCGCTAATACAAGTATTCAACGTAGCTCGCGCCTCTCTGCCAGTACTCTGCAGAGAATGATGTCATCTCCCCCTGGCAGTTCGCCCACTGTACGTCCCTCGCACCATATGCACTCTCACACCTTCTACAGTGGGCGGTACCTTGACTCGAGGTCCCGGTCTCTCCATTGTCGAAGCAACTGCTATCGCACCTGAGAGCCGCATCTCGCTCGAGGACGCCGGTATCTGGACTGAAGAACAGGGCGCCGCCTGGGCCAAACTCGTCCAGTCCGCCCACTCGCAAAACCAGAAGATCGGCATTCAGCTCGCGCATACTGGCCACAAAGCTTGAACGCTTCCTCCCTTCATCCACCCGGGCGCTGTTGCAGACGAGGCTGCTGGCGGATGGCCAGAGGATGTCGTCGGGCCCAGCGACATCCCATACTCGGACGCGTTCCCCATTCCGAAGGCGCTGACTAAAGAGGGCATAAAGCGTATCATCAGAGGATTCGTCGACGCGACCAAGCGGTCGATCAAGGCGGGCTTTGATGTGATTGAGGTCCACGGAGCGCATGGATATTTAATCAGCTCATCCTTGAGTCCGACGAGCAACAAGCGCACAGATGAGTACGGCGGGAGCTTTGAGAACCGCATTCGGCTTGCGGTCGACGTCGTCGATGCGGTCCGTGCGGTAACGCCCCCGACCATGCCGCTCTTCTTCCGGTCCGTCTCCAGCTCTCTGTTTGCACGATTCTACGAGCTCTGACTTTGGTTCACAGTGTCTCCGCAACGGAATGGCTTGAGGATGTCTTCCCCGACGAGGATACTTGGCGTGTTGATGACACCATTAAGCTCGCTGCCATCCTTGCTGAGCATGGCGTTGACCTCATAGACATCTCCTCGAGTGGGAACAACCCCAAGCAGCGTATGCCTCCCATCACCGACACACGGGGGTTTCAGGTCCATCTCTGAAAGGCAGTCGGAGACAAGATCCTTGTCGCGGCGGTCGGGAAAATCCATAAAGGCATCTTCGCACAGAGTTTCCTCGACAAGGTGCGTCTGCTTTGATTTGGTCATGTTATATGGAACAAGACTCAATTTCTCTGCATTAGGGTCGGGCAGACATCATCTTCGTCGGTCGGATGTTCCAGAAGAACCACGGATTGGTGTGCACGTTTGCAGATGATCTGGGCGTCGAGCTGCACCATTCGAGTCAAATTGGCTGGGGCTTTCAGGGACGTGCGAGGCCTAAGGATGTTGAGAAAAATAGATTAACTGTCATCCAGACGGATGGGTTTGATTCAAAGTCTAGATTGTACCATGGACTACTATATTGGTGTCTCGGGATATCCTTATAGTATACATCTTAGAGACGGATTTCTTGCGGTACGTCCGGTATGACCTCCTGCTGCTGCGTTGGTTCTAGACTATCCGGGCATACTGTTCAAATTTTGTTGATAAAAAACGATTGCAGTTTCAATCTCTAGCTCCACATACGAGGTACTCACCTCAGCATCTCGAGCTGTATACCAAGAAGGAACAAGGTGTGTATGTCACGGTAACAGCAATGAATAGTACATAGGTGCTTGGCTATCAACTGCTAGTTCGGATAGGTACTGTACTAGTACATCTTAGCCATGGACAATACTAGGACAGTTTATATATGCGAGGATGAGTCGAATACATGTGTAGCATGGGCTACCCATTCGGACGCAAGCTTCGAGATAATGGCCGTTCTCGCACAACCCAATAGCACTTGCCCTACTACTTCAGTATAATCACACGGGACGTGGTGATGGTGGTATGGCGCTTATCAGTGTTCCCGTCAGTGACTAGCGCTTGAAATCAATGAGGATGGTCTATCATGATTCATGGAGCTCAATTCCTTGAAAATCTGCTTAGAGCGCAGGAAGTACCTATACATGATTGGGACATACCCTCTATGATTTTTGCTGAGCGTTCTTCGGTCTACCCTGAAAACTCCACCCGATCTGCTTTGAGTGATGCAGTTCAACTCCGAGTTCGTCCGCGAATGTCCACACCAATCCAGGATTCTTCTGAAACATCCGTCCAACGAAGATCGCGTCTGCCTGGCCCTGAAGCATCACGCGTTGTTCAGTATGATGACTCACACCATGCAGGAAGACTGGGATTTATTCGAGACGGACCTTGTCCAGGATGCTCTGCGCAAACTTCCCTTCGTGGATCTTCCCGACGGCCGCGACAAGAACCTTGTCTCCGAGAGCTTCCTTGACAGCTGCGGCGAATGGGACCTGGTAGCCGGGCTCATTGTGTATTGAGAACACGCGCTGCTTGGGGTGGTTCCCGCTCGTGGAGACGTCAAGGAGGTCAACTCCGTGGTCGGCAAGGATGGACGCAAGTCTGACAGTGTCCTCGGAGCGCCACGAAGGTTCATCTGGGATGACTTCCTCGAGCCACTCAGTAGCAGAGACGCTGCATGGCGTGAAGAAGTGCGTGAGTTGCGTTCAATCGTGGAGAATAAATCGTGAAAGAAATACGACAAACCGGAAGAAGAGGGGCATTGTCGGAGGGATGATGGCTCGTATAGCGTCTACGATCTCAATCGCTAGTCTGATACGGTTCTCAAAAGTGCCACCATACTCGTCTGTTCGCTTGTTGCTCGTCGGACTCAAGAACGAGCTGATTAGGAATCCATGGGCGCCATGAATCTCAATGACATCAAACCCAGCGCGAATCGCCCTCCTCGCAGCGTCCGCAAAACCCTTCACAACTCTCTTGATTCCGTCGTGCATCAGCATCTTAGGGAGCGCGTGGCCCTCGCCATATGCTAGCGCACTTGGGGCATACACCTCATCTGGCCACCCCCCTGATCCCTCGTCGACGACGGCTGCGGCATGGACCCAGATCGCGGCCATGGACGCCTTGCGCCCAGCATGTGCGAGCTGTATGCCAATCTTCTGATTCTGGGAGTGCGCGAATGCGACGAGCTTTGCCCAGGCGTCGGCTTGATTATCATTCCATATCCCAGTGTCTTCGGGTGAGATGCGGCCTTCGGGCAGGACGGCTGTGGCTTCGACAAGAGAGAAGCCAGGCCCGCGGGTGAAAATTCCGCCGACTTGGGTGAGAGGGATAAGTAGTAAATAGCAGCTAAATGATCAAGAAATGGGAGATGAGATGACATACGGTGGGCGTAGTGCCATGGTGAGATCACACCGTTCTCAGCCGAGTATTGACAGAGGGGCGCGAGCTGTTTATCATAGGCCTCGATTTTGTATTCTCATAACCAATGCACTGGTACGCGGACACACATACCCAAACACGGTTGTGCAACTCAATTCCGCGAATCTTCAGAGGCTTGAAGAGGGTAGGAATGGGCCTTCCATCGGGCTGCGGGTCGAACGCGGTACCGGCAGCGGGGTATTGAGCGGGAACGAAGTAAGGGACGTTCGGTGCTGGAGAGTTGATCAAGGGAGTCATACTAGTGGCCGATAGGAGAGAAAAGCACGCCAAACGTTTCTGGAAGGAGTCAGAACTTGACCGAGGCGCAGGAGAGAATGGAATGGTGGGTGGGATGTGTAGCATGAAGCTTAAACATGACTGTCTTATATGCGCGTGGCCACGGTTCAACTACTTCACGATGCTCATGAGTGTGAGAACATATGCCATTCAAAAGCAGAGTGTTTTGTCATAGTCGGAGAACAAGTCTTAAAGATCCCTAGAGAGACTCTTCCATGAAAGATTGCGCGATTTCAGTTCACATCGCGAAGAAAACGTTCGCTGAGTAACTTACAGCTCACTAAGCATACTCATGAGAAAAGGAACAACAATCAGTGTGCGGTAGTAAGAAGCGCTTCTCGAGCTCGTGCTGATAAGGGGTTTGTCTCCCCTAGGCAGACGATGAGGACCTACTGAACGGAGGGATGGACGGTCCCTCAACGGTGAGTAGTATCAGAGTAGTGTTGACGCTTGATGGGGTGGTACTATATCGAGTGATCCGAATCGTTTGTGTTCCAATCCCCGTCGGTTTTCCGATGCAGAGCATAGTGATGAGGATCTAGTCAGGTGTGATTGGGTCCTATCTTTGTCGAGTAGGAAGGTGCATGATGACTACTATGGGAGTCCGAGGGGCCATTCGGGAAAACAAATGCAACACTGGCAGATTGAAACAACGAGGAGTCGGATGTGCAGTGCCACGCGAAGCAGTGAGAAATATGAGACATTTCAACGAGATAGACTCAAGAGCTAACAGAAAGGCTTTGAAGGGATCTTCAATAGCTCTTGAGGATATACCATGGGAGTGGTGTACATATTACACCACATACACTTATAGGTTCGTTGTAGAGACACTGACCAAGTCCATGTGCATCGCATCTGGGCGATTAGGGTCATCAATATTGGTCACGCTGATCAAGCTTCAAGTTCCGCAATTCCGCCTGAATCTGGTCAACTCAACGGACACGCTCCAGGGACACTGACAAGACTTTCAAGCCTTTCTCCCATTCCTGGAGTTTCATGAGTAGACTCAGGATGCGCAGCGGAGCATAAAAGGTCAGAGCAATGTCCTGATTTTTGACGCATATGTGGGCTGCGTCAGTCGGAGTTGCAGCGGCCTCGAAAGAAACCCAGCTGTATCGCATCACAACAATCTCATACTTACTCGTCCACGTACAGCTAGTCCCACTCCTTCCTCGTTATTAGTGACAGACGTTAGGACACGATATTTGACTGCTGGCCAGGGAAAGCCGCATAGACAGAATCACAACGCAAGTAGTGCTACTGGGGATCATCGCAAAGATTGCCACTGAGGTCATTCCAGCAGGTCTGATGTGGTTTATCAGCCAAAGGGTGTCCGCCAACTTGTTGATAATGTCTGCCTTGCCTATACTTCTGAATGTTTTCGCTGAGCACCAAGCTACGCTCGAACGTCCAGTGTTCAGCGAGCCTGCTCCATTGCCTGTTCCAAACCCGACAAAATCCTTTTGGATCGATACTCCCGGTGCTAACCCCCTTGCAAAGGAGGGGAGCGAGGGCCCTCTCAATCATGATGCGGATATCTGCGTCATTGGCTCCGGAATCACTGGCGTGTCTTCGGCGTACCATATATCGCGCCTCCTCGCAAACGGGGAAGCTGCGGATAAACCTGTGAAGGTCACAGTTCTCGAAGCGAGAGACTTTTGTGAGTGTGCCATCAGCGTTTATGCGCTGTTAACATTCACACTATATCAGGTTCTGGTGCAACAGGTATGATGAGTATGCTAACAGCTCTCGTTCTTCAATCTATTGATGGATTGTTAGGGAGGAACGGCGGTCATCTCACACCCGTCGCATTCAAACACTTTGTGGAATATGCTGAACTATACGGAAAGGATGATGCCATTAGAGCTATTGCTCTAGAGAAGTACACAGCGTCCGAGATTGTGAAGATCGTCACGGCGACGGGCATGCAAACTGCTGTTGACCTGGTCGAAGGTGGACACGTGACTCTGCTTTTCACTGAACCGGAGATCATAGAGGCGAAGACCGATTGGGCAGCTGCAAGGAATGCAGGTGTCGACGTCGACGACGTCAGGTTCCTAACGAGGGAAGAGGTTCTTGAGGTAAGCCGCATGATCTATCCGGGACTGATACAGTGCTCACTGGACCTGCGCAGATGTACGGTGCGGCGTATCCCGGCTTTCGAATTCCTGGACACAACATATGGCCACTGAAGCTTGTCACCCACCTCTACAACCTTGCGAAGCAGCTCGGCGCGGATACGTTGACGTCATCTCTCACTCTCCACACCCACACACCTGTCACTGCAATCTCCCCCGTGTGGGAGCATGCTGCGTCTTCTCGCCGATGGAATCTCACCACACCCCGCGGTCCAATATCGTGCTCGTACGTACTGCACGCGACCAATGCATATGCCTCTCACCTCCTGCCGCACATGCACGGGTCCTCTGGCATTATCCCTACCCTCGGACAAGTCATAGCCACGCGCGCGGCCGTCTCACTGGAAAATCTCACGAGGTCGGGCTGGGGCGGGAACAACGGCTTCGAGTACTGGTTCCCGCGCCCGGTTGAGCCGAATGAGACGAGCCCGCTTGTCATCCTGGGCGGCGGACGCGAGTCGTCGCCGACCTTCGAGCTATACACGGTAGACGACTCTGCCCTGAATCCAAAGGTTGGGGAGACGTTGAGAAGATTCTTGCCGGCAGTATTCCCAGGCAAGTATGAGGACGGGAAAGAACCTGATATCGAGTGGGTGAGTACTCGACCCTGTTGAGAATGATGGCTGGTAAGGCTGTTGACCTGTCCTGTGTAGAGCGGTATTATGGGGTTTACCAAGACGTCGGATCCTTTCGTGCGTGCACAGTAGAGCCCGAGGTTTGAATGAAGAGCCCAACCCCTCGTTTCTGTGTACAGGTTGGCCCAGTCATTGATCCAGAACAACTCGACGCGTTCAAAGGGCAGTATATTTCAGCTGGCTACACGGGTCACGGCATGACGCGAGCATATGGATGGTATGTTCGAAAGCCATTGATTCTACCGTTATAGTGTACTGATTGCGGAGCTTGGCCAGTGCGGAAGCCGTCTCGCAGATGATGGTGGCAGACCTCACTGGAAAGGAGTGGTCTATCCCAAACTGGCTCCCGCGTCACCATCTCACAGAGAACCGTCTGAAGAACTAAGGTATAGAATCTCGCCGAGAGTGTGCCGTCGATATCATCTCCATGTCAGTTCTGATTATGACCGCAGGGTTTGTATTCATGTGTACGCCTGATAATCGGCGATGCAATAATCAGACTTGAAGACGAGATCGAAGAGTCAACTAGGGAATACGAGACAGAGAGTGGAAAAGATAACGGTGACATGTATGGACTCAAAATGTGGCACACAAATCAGAGAGGTAGCGATTGCCCAGCACAAACCTACTAGACTCTGGTAGTATTCTTGCGAATGAACATGAGTCCGAGGTCCGTTTGATTGATTCTCAGTATCGCGATGTCCATCCATTGCTCAGGCAAAAACTGCAAGACAATTTCAAGCCATTGGGTAATATCCACAAACAAAAGACATTCCGCATATTCAGCAACATCGGCAAACACCCGTATGCGATTGAGAGAATACTGGCAAATTTGGCTGTAAACGGGCTCCAGCCTCCAGGGCCGTCCGCCACTGTGTATAATGAATGATAATGTCTACCTACACCTACTATACATCAATCATCGCATTGGGTTGCAGGGACCCCTCCCTAGTAAGCACAACAAGAGACGCCCCAGTCGATCCAATAGCTCTGCCAAAATCCATGGATGAGAAACTCTGCTGATGCTGAGTATACTCGTTGGCCTCTTGCAAATCCATCAGAAAGCGAGATATAAGGATAGGTGTGAGTCTGCATGATGTGAACATTATCAGACACAACAGCTGGTAGCTGAATGATGGATATAGTGTTGTGCGGGCCCGGCTCGGCCTGAAAGCCCCGGGCTTTGGCCCGGCCTGTGGCGGCTTAGGCTTACGAGGTGGTCAGGCCAGGCCGGAGGCCGTGTTTCACGGCCTGGCCCGGCCGGCCTGGGGCCTGAGCCCGGGCCTGAGCTATACAAGTGTGAGTATG